>WSTO01000367.1:0-14244 GCA_019627685.1 Serendipita sp. 399 | reverse complement strand
GGGGATTTTTGTTCACTGAACTCCACCGGCGGCAACGCTCGGCTCTAAACTTGAACCTCCACCACGACTTCGCTTGGGCACCCTTCCTCTATACACGAATGGATACCAGGTTCGATTTCATGCATATATCCTGTTTATGTCTTTCAGACCTAATGGCATAACAAGCGACAGCACCTTTTCCTTTGCGACTCTCGTGGCTTCCCTGCCGAACCCGCCTCTCCCGCAAAGTAGCCCGCCGAAACCTCGCGGAAACCGGAAACCGTTGAGATATTCCCAGTCTTTTCTACTAGAATCGATATTACAAGGCGAAGACACGGATACAGAACGTTCTACAGGCCGACAGTTGACACGATCGCGTCCAAAGAAAGGTAGAAAGAGGAGCAACAGCGAAAACGCCGCATTAAGGGCTACACTACGAGGAGACGACGTCATTATTGAAACGCTTCGAGTATATCACGCATCAGAAGACGAGGTAATGACTCCCTTTGAGTCTCACCGTGATGCAGCGAAAGGGGTTCACTGCATCAGCATTCTGCGAACGAATAGTTCTTTCACAGATCATTCGAAAGAAGGACCTGCGACTGGAACACAACGGCTCATACGACCACGATTGGTTCGGTTTGCCCCATATTAACTTCTAAGAATCTGGGATAACGTCATCCCAATTGTAAGTGTTTCTCGTAGCGATGGGTTTCTCCGCTCTTAATGATTCAAACAGGGCAGTTATATTCTCACGACTAGCGGAACCTGTCTGAAACACGCACGATTGTAGCCCCTCGACCCCTGCTTCCAGTGTATCATAACCTTGCTGTCACTTCTGATTCACGTTCTTTATACACCCTTTTACACGGTTTTCGCCCCAAATTTCTGAAACCACGCATATGCGGCCTCCCAACTAACCCTCTCAGCCTCTACTTTGTCCAATGCGTGACTATTTTCAGGGAACCAGAGCATCTCCACCTTGTCTCCCATCCCTCGCGCTTTCAGGAGGTGATAATACTCCTTTCCTTGACTAGGGGGTACACGTTGATCCACATCCCCGATGTTCAACAGGACCGGCGTCTGCACCTTGTCGACGTATTGTATGGGAGAAAGTGCATACAGGTTGGAGTAGCTCTCTGGGGAAAGTAATGCACCTGGGTCGTATTGTCGTCCGCATTCCACGTCTGTCCAGTCTGGAATGTCCGTCGTGGAAATCATGCTGGCGATATTGATCACAGGGTTTCGCAGGACTGCAGCGGAGAAAAAGGATGGATATTGGCCAACCACTATAAATTCCGAATTTCATTAGTGAAACAGAGGGCATAACACACGCAACGTGAATGTCTCTCACCGTGTGCGCCGAGAAAGCCCCCATGGCTCCCGCCCATATATAGCTGCATCCCTGGTCCCTCCTTTGCCATACCCTGCTTTACTAGCTCCTTTGCACTCGCCATCACGTCCTCCACGTCCAAGCTTCCAATCTTTCCCAGCAACGCCTCTACCCACTTCTGCCCATAACCTAACGACCCGGTGTAGTTGGGCAAAGATACATTATCTAATGAAAGCGTCAGATGACCCCTGCATGAAGTTTCAAAATACTTACAACCGCACAGTACAAGAGCAACGAGAGGTGCTGAAAAGGAAAGAGGAGTGACGGCATGTGGTCCCCCATGTGGCATGGTGATCAATGGCCTATCCGCATCCTCGATTCCTAGATAGATCGTCTGCGTGGGATAACGATGCTTCACGTCGACAATCTTTCTTATGAGTCCGAAGGTAAGGCTTCGGACTTTCCTTAAAGTCAGTAATTGAATTCCAAGATGACTATCGCAACTCACCTCTATGACTGATGGTTGTCACTTGATGCCATGAGAAGCCCGTAAGACCAGAGTTTCCAATATCGGCAGCGAATACATCGTTTGGCTCTGTCAGATCGCTCGAAATAGCTGCCATGCTCAACCTTCCATTGCAGTTGACAACAGTGGTGGCCCTACGTTCTCCTGGGCGAGATAGACGAATTATTTGCTCTTTTAAGGGCTCGTTACTTTCGTTGAAATTGACCGGAACGGCGACAATGTCCGAATAGCAGCCCCAACTTGTCACGCATACGGCGTATAGCCTCCCTAGTATAAAGAGGAAGGGATTTGACGGGAGTTGGTTGATATAAAGTCCAGGAAATCCACCTTCTTCGACCGATTGTGATGGATCCCAGACAGAGTCTACAACTATGGTAGATTCTGGAGGTGTAGATGCTTGATCTTGGGTTCCAGAATCGACGCTCTCCCAGCTGCTTTGCAGCTCATCCGCAGCGGGCAACGCCATGGCGTGTAGCCTGGAACAAGAACCATGCGGCTCTTTCGCACTGCTCACCCAAAGGGCAACTGGCTTGGAGGCCTCGTCGCTCTCATGCGGGAACCATACTCGAGGTGAACGAGCAGGATACTCAGAGAATACTGTACGACATTCTATATCCACATCTTCCTCTGACTTCTTTCCCTTTTCTCCGTTACTGGCTTTCGTCTCTTCTCCCTCTTCTGGTCGGGGAGTAGGCAAGTTTGGAAGGGTCATGCGAACGATGATGGACGGCCTGTTGGTACAGTAGACAATACCTAGCTTTCTATCACCGCTATTACGCAGGTATGCTGTAGCTAGAACACTCCGTCCACTTAAGGAGGCGAACACTGCCTGTCCGAGCGCGAAAACGGGCGGATCTTCCATTTCATGTGAGAATGTTCCCAATTTTTGAGTTTTTGGTATTTTTGCATTGACTTTGAATAGCTTTGCCGCCGGTTTACTACGGTATAAAGCGTCTCACGAGGAATCCCACCGCAACCAAAACAGGGTTGGCCGTTGTCGACTAATAAACGTCTCTCCAAAGGACTGCTCGAACCTGAATTTCTTGAAAGGATCCTTTGGATCCTCTTCAGGAGGATTGGCCTCCGCGGTGTAGAGCAGTGCATTCTCTTCTGGTGAGAAGCACAAACTCGAGAACGTTGCTAAATGTCGAATATGAATGACTAATTTGTCACGTATATCGAGATGCATGGAGCTTTACCGTCTCCATAAAAGCTACCGTGCCGACTGGTGGTCTCCATGATCAGCTCAGCTTGATCGCCTTTCCATACTTCGACGAATCGCTTCTTTGATGTTCCATTGGTTTCCTTGAGAATTGCGACTTTCATTCCAGATGCAGATACGAGCCGCGCAACGATGGAATCTGGCCTCTCGTTGGGCGACGAAAGCCATGCTGGCGTACTGTCTTTGCTAAAGGAAGCTTCCTGTAGAAAGGTTCTTTTCGTGCTGTTCACATGATCTCGAACAGAGGATTCAATTATGATATCTAATGAATAATCAGCATTGCCGTTGCCGTGTTGGTAGCTTACATGCGCTCACGATGTTTGGAAGCAAATGACACCGATGTAAAGGCGGGTAATTCTGCGAGTCGTCTGTATATCTGTGACGTATTCATTTTTGAAAAATTGAGATTAGGCAAGGACATGGGAGGAAGAAAGTGGGCAACATAGTCCTCTCGGCTTTGATCCCGCCACTTCTGTTGGACCCAGCCATGGGTGTTGCTGGGCTCTGGGATGTAAGCTAATGCACTCTAAGCTGTACATACAGCTTGATAACGCACTATAGATAATTCGTCCAGCGTCACAACAACGATCCATCGTTCACTTATCCGTCCATGAAGGATTCCTTTCTGCCAAGCACAACAAGCGCGGCTATCGTATTGGGATAGATGCATCCATTTGGTTCTTTCATGCTCATTCTTCACGTGAGGGCGAAAACCCGGAGTTGCGCATGTTATTCTTTCGTCTAGCTCGGTTTTTGGCTCTACCCCTACTGCCGCTCTTCGTCTTCGATGGGCCCAAACGACCAAAGTACAAAAGAAACAAGAGAGTTATGGGCGCACAACACCCTCTGCTGCCCAGCTTCAGGGAGATGATCGAGGCTTTCGGATTCGAACATCATCAGGTATGAGATACCTCGTCGACGAGGTCTGGGGACTGAGGGTAGTATTGCAGGCACCTGGAGAAGCTGAAGCAGAACTCGCATTCTTGAATCGAATCGAGGTCATCGACGTTATCCTTTCTGACGACGTCGACAACTTTCTATTTGGCGCAACTTTGGTGATGCGAAAGTACGTGTCTCTTCGTATCCTTTGATTGGCTAATTTACACTTTATCATCAGCCCAAGTGCGACATTGAGCGGTAACCGTGCACACGCAATCCGAAACGCAGACGGGCGAGATGACGGCAAACATGTTGTCCTTTTCTCCGCCGAAAAGATCCGTGAACATGCAGAGGTGGGACTTACACACGGAGGGTTCATTTTAATCGGTCTACTGAGTGGCGGCGACTATGATATGGTGAGGGAGCATCTCAATTGGACGATTAACCTTCCCGCTGATCCCCTTCGACCTGCCTCCCTCAGCGCGGACTTTCTAAATTCGGAGTGAAGACGGCTCATGCCCTCGCACGAGCAGGGCTGGGGGACTCGTTAATCCGCATCTTCGAATATGTGTCCCCAGAAGAAATGCAAAGCAACCAACTCCCCATGGTTGTTCAGCACGCACTAGCAGCTTGGCGGGCAGAGATGCGGCTTTACCTAAGCACGGATCCAGACAAGCTGATTGGACGCAAGATGAAAGCACTTGCTAATTCGATTCCAGAATGGTTCCCCCCTCTCGATGTGCTCGCCGCATATCTTCACCCTGTTACGTCCGAGTCAAGAGGCAACATTCCTGCATTTCATTGGGCCTTCCAGCCAAGCTTGAAGGCAATCACCAACTTATGTGAAAGACAATACGAATGGGGCGTTCGCACACTGATCATCAAGCGGTTTCGGACCGTGATTTGGGAGGGAGCATTTATCCGAGTCCTAAGAGCTGCAGTTATGGAGGGGGACGAGAGAGAAGCCGACGCAGCGAGGAGGGTTGGAACCATGTTTACCCCTCGTAGTGGACGAAGAACGATGGACATGGCTGTGGGCACACCCTCAAGGCTCATCAGTCGAACCTTGTCCCGTATGCAGATCTACTCACAAGAGAGGGTGGTAGACCCCTTCGATGACGATTATGTCCGCCCAGTGGATGAAGAACCTCTGGCAATCAAAATCCATAGTTCACGCAATCACGCATCCACCGATCATATGCTGGAGTATCGATTGGAGATTGCTCCCGCCCAGTTCGTGAGGATGACGGAGGAAGGGTTGACGAATTTGAGACGAGAGGATCCGGCCTTCGTGGCGAACTTCGGGAGAAGGCAGATGCTTCTTCCAGAAGAAATGTTTGAAGATGATGTAGGAGATGATGCCACGAAGAAGACCGAGGTCAGCCCAAACGATCATATGCGTATCTGGGTCCCGGCTTGTATTTTGGAGATGGTTCATCCAGCCCTTGTGGAAGAATACGAGGAGAAAGTCAACGCTAAAGCACGCAAGGCGCAGGAAAAGATACAACGCGCCCTCGATAGGGCGGAGGGACGAGCGTCACCGAAGAAAAGCAGGGCAAAGACTGCAACCCCAAGGTCGAAAAAGGGGAAAGGGAAGGCGAGCAATCCAGATGATGAAGAGTCTGCTGAAGATTTTACGGAAGCTATCGCGGACACTCCCACGAAGAGGAAGGTGAAACCCGCGAATTCGAGGCGGTTTTTGCGGGACAATAGCTCAGAGGATGAACACGATCCGACTCCGAAGGCGAAATCGAAGTCCAAAAAAGCTCAATTACCTAGTGTTGGGCCAATGCCCACTAGCTTGTTGGATGTTCTCAGCTCGTCAATTCCAGAGATAGTTGGCTCGCAGTCGAAGAGCTCAACTAGTAGCTCCCAGCATCCCAAGCGTCCCAAAAGAGCGCAACCCCGAACGGAGATGGGAGCACCTAGCAAAAGACCGGGGGCTTCAAAGGCGGCAAGTACCACTGCAGCGAGACAATTTTTATTCTCGATAAAGCCCGACGTTCTGTCTGACAATAACGAAGAGGAGGTGCCTGAGGAGGAACTCGATCCGTACGCAGCCCTTACCGAGGTCCTTACGTCTGGGAGATCCCGAGCACCGAGCCGTTTGCAATCTGCGACCCAGACATCGTCGCGGAAGGCTACCACTTCTTCCCAATCTCGAAGTGCTTCGCAGTCTCTCCCCATTGGTGTTAATGCGGCACGCTTCACTCCAGATTTGCGTGACACTGAGCCAATGGAGGATTTCTCTCATCTATTCGGTGATGAAACATCTTTACCAGGAGTTGTGCATTCTGCAAGCTCTTCACAGTCTTCTCAATCGACGATCGCCAAACGGGCCAATCGTTTCATCCATGATGACGAAGGCGAAGACGAAGACGAGGTATCATTGACCCGAAAGGCTCCCAAGCGGTCGACCAAGCAAGTGTCACCTACAAGACAAGGAAGGACAGTTGCGACTCGAATGAATTCTTTCACTTCCGACTCTCCACCTAGGATGTTATCGTCTGCAATTACAAAGGCCCTGAGTACCGCGTCGCAGACCAATCCCCGAGCGCCCAAATCTTCACAGCAAGCGAAGCCTGCCGCGGAGGTTATCGACCTCAGCGATTCGGATGATGATGTCCAGATGATTTCGGCATCGCAAGCGTCTCGATCTCAGCCCCCCTCTCAACCTCCAAAGCGAGCGACGGTGACGAAGGCGTATAGGCCACGATCCGAAGATGTTTCTATCATTGATCTCGATTAGGATATATATAGCTTTACTACAAGTGTTATGTTTACTTACAATTTGTTTCATATTTCAGGACTTTGCATTGCTTTCGACATTTGTAATCACTCTAATTTCCTTCGGTTGTATCCTGGATGTTTCATGATGTGGTTCCTAATATGATCTTTCCTTTCGCTTTCGGTCAAGGGCATGTTGTTGATTGTCAGCTCCGCTGAGATTCCGCCTTCTATGTTTCCGATTCATTCTGAAATTCACGAAGAGATAGGAGCGCCTCTGATTCTGGTGCCAAGCGATCTCCACTGGGCGTAATGATTCTATTAGCTGGCTGCTCCTACTTAACCTTTGACCTTGCGACGTTGACCGCACAGTGCTGAATCGCGTCCTTGGTATCGAAAAGTAGATGTAAGTGCTTATCTGATTCATTGACAACCATCACTGAGGACTATTTTAACCATTCTTCTCAGAAGATCGGCACCGTTGCAAGATCATCAGGAAACCACGTAGTAGAAGGCAGTTTAGAGGACACTTTCGACTCTTTCTAGTCCCATAATGACCCATATTCCTCCATCCCCAGTCGGAGACACTCCTGCGTCGACCAAGGCGGAAGGCTTCTTGCTTCTGACGATCCCAAACACGACGATTACATCCACTTCACCTACGTATCCAATCCCACAACCACTTACAGGATTACTGTCCATCGAATGTGTCACTCTTGCTGTGGCGGATCCCCTTGAACGGGACGTATGGCTCGTCCTCCGCATCGAACCTGCTGCAGGTTCACACCAGGCCGGATTCGAACTCCCATTACCGGCCACTCAGAAATTGATCTTATCGCGAACGCAGAGAAGATATACGATCCCGATCATCGCGGGGGGTGGAGAGCTTGTGCTTACGTTGCCCTTTGCGGCGACAGCTGCACAAATCGAGGATGGAGAGACGTTGGAGGTCATTCTTTCCCAGTATGCCGTAATACAGATCCAAAATGACCCACCTTCGGTGACCGGGTTGGTCAACACCCCGACACCGACGGCCGGTTACGATGCCGATGGGGACCTGAAAGGGCGATTGGTCCTGGTCGATGAAGATAACGGCCAAGTCGTGGGTACTCTAGATGACCAGTTCCAAATTCAGGAGGATGCAGCGGTGCGAGCAGAAGGAAGGGAGAAGGATCCCGTCATTGTGGAGATTCCGGAACAAGATCAGGTTCCAGGACAGCAAAACTGGGGTCGTAATGAGGATGGGTCCCCAAGGGTGCGCAAAACCATCTTCGTTCATCCTATTGCCGCCGATGATGGAGACTGGATGAGCAAGACCGCTGGTCTGCTTGGGTTCGTACTTCCTTTCTCTCTTCATTTTTCATTTTCTTGAAATGAACATTTGGTCCTGATGATATCTTCCTATCTAGGCGTGGAATTGTCGGTGCGACCAATATGATCTCCTCAGGAGTCACCACAGCCTCAAATTACTACATCTCGCATTCAAAGCCAGCCGCAGAACCCATGGTGTTTTCCGAGAACACGAAAAGGAATGTCAAGAGAGTTCATAATATCTCTGGCAAGGCTGTCAAAGTCACTGCCATCACCACGGGTCTCATCCATCAAACGGTCGAGCGGCTGGCAGACAAAGTCGCAGGCGTCAAGTCACCACCACCACCTTTACAACATGGACATGCCGCATCGGGTGTTCCTTATGCTCAAGGCACTCCTGTAGCTTCGCCGGGGCCAGGCAGTCGTGGTTGGTCGTCGCCTTATCCGGGCACGCCAGCTGCGCCCGCCACTCCTGGCACTCCTTCTACAGCGACGAATGCGGGTGGACGACCACCTCTCCCACCAAGGCGTCGATTCCTGAATCGTCTCTTGACATCAACGGATCTTCTCCTTACCACTGTCGAACAATCTGCACATCATCTGATTGGTCACGCCAGCACATCCGCCTCTGCTGTTGCTCATCACAAATACGGTGGCGACATGGGGAATGCAGTGGGAATGGTTGGAGATAGTGTGAGGAATGTGGGTGTGGTTTATATCGACGCGAGAGGAGTCGGCCGAAGGGCGTTGCTGAGGGTTGCAGGGAAGCGGATCTTGAAGGCAAAGATGGGAGGGAGGGAAGTGGTTTTCCAGGAGCAAGGAATGGGGAGAGGACAAATCTTGGTGAACCAGCAATCACCGAGTCCGGGGGGATCTAATGTGGCGACTCCTGCAGGATACGGCTCGCCTCCTCCATATCCACCCCCTGGGCAGCCTCCATATCAGGCCTACAAAGGGGGGCAATGAGCTGTCGGGAAGAAGGGCTGTGGAGGATCTTTATGTGCTTTCAATCACTAGCCAACCTGTCAATTGTTGTGTATATGCGTCTATTACATCCAAACACGAGGATATGAAGTACGAGAGAGTAGCTGTTTCCTTGTCTTGTCAGATCGGCCACCACCATCGCCCATTCACAACCCCCAATACATAGTCCACGAACGTAAATGTGGTGATGGGGTCATTCAGTCGCACCAAATCTCGCTACTCGTAGCCATTTGCTCCCCTTCTGTAGCACCCATTGAAACCTTGGTACGCCTGTGCATGTGATGAATTTTGTACTCGCTCAACGTGATGTGTAGTTATCTTTATCTCATGGCTAATACCTGTTTCAGGGAGATCATGAATGTCGCTGGCGGCAGGTTGCATTTCGAACCTTGGACCGCTCCTCTTCCTCGTCCCGTGCGCCGCATCTTGGATTGATCATTCATCCGCTCAAAGTGATTTGAAATGTTTTGGACAAGGGATTAGGAACACAGGAATCGGCTAGACCTGCACTCTTTGTCTAAGCAGTTGTTGTTACCTCCACGCGCACCGGGTCCACTCATGCGACCATCAACGGTCTCGAAGGCGCTCACTATCGTACTTTTTGATTGTCTCAACACCTCCGTGTCGATTCTTCGCTTCCACATTACACCCGCCTTTCTTTTAATGTTTTAAGGTATTACTGAAATATTGTCTCTCTGCTAGCATAGATTCTGCCGCTTCAGGACCCTCTCTTTTCTTTAGCGTAATGGTATATAGTCCATATTATTGGTACCCTGTTGGCGCTGTGCGCCATTTGGTCAACCTGGCTATCGCGGTACTTACCGCCATAAAACAAGGCGAAATTTTTGTGTCGCGAGTTCGAGTCCCACTCATGGCTGCTTTCTTTTCTTTTTGCATCCTTCCCTTATCTTCTGAAAATAATACTTTACCAAGTTTTGACTAATTTACTTGTTTTCGTTGAGATGCTTGAGTGGGTGGAGAGCTTGGCCAGATCTATGTCATGCGATGAACGTAGGGCAGAAGGCAGTATGCTGGAATGTGATAGATTGCTGATTCGAGTGTTTTTCCTGTCGTCAGGAGGAGGTTTCTACGATCGTCGGGTGGACTCAATGGGGATCAAAATGTGAACTTGGCGCCAAACTCTGTATCGCCTTATCGATAAGCCATTCATCTGCATCCCCACAGTTGGCCTCATCTGTTTGCTGTGGTGATATCCGAAGTGGTTTGACGTAGGCGGATTTTCTTGATGCGGGCGCAGTCACTTGTGAGTCTATTCATTACCGCACGCACACTCGCTGTCTCTCCTCACATCTCAGGCTAGGTTTTACAACTATTTCAGGTAGAATTCGGGTCGCGGGCACCCTCGCAGTCGCTTCTAATAGAGCCAACATCACCACAGAATGTGCCCAATGTGCGTATGTGCATGTTACCATTAATAGGGTAGGCTCACTTTCAACACGTTCGAAGGAGTGGTGGGGCTTCCGAATGAAGTCTGCCATATGCATATTGAATGGCGGAAGCTGAGAACAAACGACCTCGCACGGGATCCAGATGGCGTTGCTTCTCTAATGTGGTTCATTTATAAACCGCATCCCCGTAATTTTCTTTTCGTTTCTCTCACATCATTTCTCCCTTAGCTCCAGTCGGTTGTCCCCCTAATTCTGGTCCTGACCCCGTCAAGCCCCACAGCCCCTCGCCAATAGCGTCGGCAACGAGAACGAACTGATTCAGAGAATGCTATGGCGTCTGGTATGACCAGTGCTAGTTTGGAACGACCCGTACTGCAACCAATCCGGACAACGTTTGATCCTTTGGGGACCGATGGATTTATCATCAAGGGAAGGTCTATGCTCGATGCCATCTTCGTGCGAAGAACACGGCTACACACTAGACGCCCAGAGTATATGACAACAACGATAGGAAGCGCCACGGTGCTATGGCGCGTCGGTCATCATGGAAACCTGCATAGAGTGGCAGAGTTCTGTTGGGAGCCTAGTGCGTCGACTTCGCATGATCATCACTTTAAGAAGAACCGGGTGATGATTCGTCGCGATGAAATCGAATCTCCTGCGGAACAGTACGGTCGTCGACCGCATCGACGGATGTCGGGCAAGCAGTGAGTCCTATTGCTCATTCGCTATCTACTCTCACCTCTTGCCCATTGTTCAATTTTGGAAACATCTATATGTAGGTCCCTCGCTCTCAATGTTGGAGACTGCGAACATCGGTGGCTACCCACTGGTCAAGCAGCCATCGCATCAGCATTACACCATGTTAACGTTTGGAAATGCGTTGTTGATATGGATCCTCCACCGAAGTACGAAGAGAACGAAGGAATCCAGGGTCTTCAAGATGCTTCGCATCCTTCCACTAGCCAATCAGACGATTCCCATCGTCGCCATCGGTGTTCTTGGATGAAAAAGATAACAAAGCTCTTCACATACGAACCAGAAATTCCAAAGCGAGTGATATCACGCCTCATACCGCCACATCCTTCCCTTGTCCAAGGCGAAATGACGATCGATCCCTCAGTCGCAAGAAAAGAGATTGCCACTTTTCTGATCTCTGCTATCCTTCTAACTTCGAGTCGAAGCGACTGGAAACACTCCCAGAGTATCTATTCTCCACGCAGAGTCGAGGCGATCCTCATTTCGGATCTGGCAGGCGATTTGCCCAAATACACCGCGCTGGATAACTGTCCTCCTAGCGAGCATTTGCACCCTATAATCCTAGGTAGGAATCACTGGAGGCAAAGTGGTGACCCACAAACTCGCCCTACGTCTTGCACCTCGATCCGATAATTCACGTTTCGACTTCAAGCTTTTCTCATTTTTTTTGCTTTCCTCTGTGTAAGATGTGCCATTCTGTATCACCGCAATAGAATTGCAATAGAAGTACTATTTCTCTATAACTAGCGCAGCAACGCCCCGTGGAAGATAGCTGAGATACCAGAACAACCAACATAGGTACAAAAAAGAAGGAAACTGATAAATCTAAATAGCGACTGAGAGTGTGTCCGTAACGTTTGATCAGAAAGCTCCAAAGGGGGATAGCAAAACAGCGTTGGCGATTAGAGTGTATGAGGATTCCACCAAAAAGAAAATCGAGCATCAACTCGACGTGGTTACTGAGGGCCAAGTCCATGAGTAGGGATGAAATCTGGATCCATCCTTGAGCAGTTGAGATGAAGCAAAAGATTGTGTACAAAGGCCTGTTCGTATCTATCACATTCGGTTAGCACTCCTCGACCAATTATTTTCCTCATCGAGAGAAAGAACGAGGCTCACTTGGCATTGGTAAAGACTACCGCCATCGAATCCGAGGCGCATCTAAGCAGGTTTGGCGCAAACACGACCGCAAGGTTCACCGCCGTCATCTTTGTTAATTTCGTCACCCTGTCATCCAAAAATTTTTGAAGAAAACTGATAACGAAGAGGGTGACGCGTCTGTTAATCGACGGCAAGTTTGCCACCATCTGCGTGACGCGTTCGGGATCTTCCGAACACGAGATGCAATCGTTATACAGCTCGTCCGGTATCAATGGGTCCTGGAGCTCTCGAAGCCAGAGCTTCAAAAGCGAGGCAGGAACGTGAGGATCATCGATATTATCGAGATTGTAGAACCCGCGGTCGATTCGGAGGCGTAAATCGGATACAATTTCGTTTTCCCCAGGCACGCGGAAAATTCCCTCCGCTTTGAGGCCGCCCAACGCCAGTATGCCGTCGGCTAGGAACGGTAGAATGATGGGTATCTTGGCATTTGGGTAGGTCCGCTGTTGTAGCTGCATAACCGAGAAGAGAGACTCGCCAAAGGTCGAAGGATTGAATGCTGCATCCTGCGCGATCTCGATCTCTTGGAAACCTGGTGCTTTACCCCTCGGCCCCTTCTTCGTGATTACTCGCAGCTTTGCGATACAGTATTTAGACATGACGTCCACCCGACCTTCTGTTTGTGTCGACCGTTCTCGCATGAAACTGCGGAGGTACTCCTCAAAGTTTTTGGATGGAGGGAAGGTGACAACGAGCACACAGAGCAGTTGCCATCCTTTGAAGATGCTCTCACTATGGGAAATCATCAGAATATGCTTGAATGTTGCGAAGAAACTTACGCTGAGGGGTTGTTGGAGAGTTGTTTTACCAACTGACAGTAAATCTCATCGCGAAGTTCTCCATGTAGAAGACCTTCCTGTAGCATCCATTTCTCCTCTTCGAGAATAGAGTTACCCGTACTTCGATGGTGGCTATGTTCGCTCTCTCGTCCACTGTCTCTTCCGCTGGTGTATCCGGTTTCACTATGCATCCGAAGTCCTGCGCCAGGCCGATCGCTCTGTCTATCTCCCATAATGCGCTGGATGATCTTGAAAATCTTCACCGCGTCTTTATGTAAAGAGCGATTGAGAACAAGTAATGGGCTCGACAGCGGTCCCTAAATGGTACTTTTGTCAACACACAAGGGCGGGGAAAGGTGAGAATCAGTACCTTCTGCCAGACCATTAGCTGCTCTACGGGAATTCTTCGTCGGAAAAGCAGGCCTGTGCGATGGGTGGAGAAGTATCGCTTGGCGAAATCAGCGACTTGGAATTGCTGGATCTCTTGAGCAAGGTTTTTTGGTAATGTGCGATGATCACTGCATTTTGTTTTTGGTGAGCTGAGTTCTCGTGAACAATTCAACCAGGAAACCACACACACCCAGAGCTAAGTCGTTTCGTGTTCGTTTGTGAATCCACGAAAATCGGTCCACCTCCCACGTCGGACAATGGTGTCTGCCGAAAATCTGTAGGAAAAAAAGAGGGAAAAAAAAAATCAGATGAGGGAGCGGATGATCCGGAATAGTAGACGTGCCTGTGAGCGGAGCGCTGATCTGATTGACCGTCGTTGTAGTATTTCTTCTCGGTCGCGATTTCCCAGGAACAGAAGAAGACGAAGGGGCCTGTCGTCGAGGAGACGGCATTGCACCCCCTTGGCGCATATCGACTGCACTCCGCGACGAAGCTGCCTGTTGTTTTACACCCGCAGAGTCCGTCAACACTTTTAATCTAGGAGCACCCACAGTCGCTCCTCTCCTAACTGCTTCCTGCTGGAGTTCTGGAGAGAATCGATCGCTGTCTTGAGGGCCACCTTGTCGGAAGTTTGGCGCGCTCCGGGATGTTTCGATAGGTCGAGCACCAATGCTACTCGATCGAGCCGATCGAACGACGATTTCAGCGGCAGCGTTGAGGCTTTGTTGTTGGTTTGACGCATGATAGGGTGTACCACCAGAGCGGGAGCGGCTAGGAGACGGGGG
>WSTO01000366.1:3610-14250 GCA_019627685.1 Serendipita sp. 399 | reverse complement strand
TGCTCTGAATCTGTGTTTGATGTACGTAAGAGAACCCGTTTGTCATTCTTCATGGCGAACAGGTGGAAAGTGCCAGAGTTTTTGTAGTGCTTAGGTCTTGTCAAGTTGAAAGAACTTTCAGCCTTTCCTACTGCGTGAGACCTCGAGTGACACCAATGTGGCGACACTTGACACTTACTCCCGACCTCGACGATCGCCCTTTGCATCTCGCATCAAGATTCGTGGAGAGTATGATTATTTCCTCTAAAATAATCAGGATTACCAGCTCTTCCTCCTCTGCCGGAATCCTGGGGCTCGTTTGTTAATCGGTGCGAGCTTAACTCTCCGGCCGCGATACGAAGAACTCAAGTAAAGTATTTCTTCCCGTGATTTATACATCTCTATCTATAATTCTTGCCCGTAGGATCCCACCTCACTGATTAGTGTTCTATTGCAGGTTAACTCAACTGTGTTAGCGTAGACCGCGATGGGTCCACCGCGCTGGCCCGTAACGTTGGACCCAGCACCTTCATGAGACAACATCATGAAATATCAGAAAAAACGTCCAGGACTTTTATCAGCTCTAGCAGATCAATTCTCGAAATCGACGTTATCAGTCACCGCCGGGAATACATTGGTGGCCATCGCCACTCCAACAGCGTTCAACGATGGGTTTGGGGAGCGCCCTAGCTCCGCTCCAGTCGTACAAAATGTCTATAAATCACCTCATATGGAGAAGATGGAACCAAACAGTGCTCCAGCACAGCGCTCGACGCGTTCCACCTCGTTTGACGATCGGCGGACAGCGAGTTCTAGAGACAAATGGTTGGCTACTGCTATTTTCTTCTTTAGAATGACTCGAGAAATATCAGAGGCGAGCCAATTATTGGGTCCGTTGAAGGCGGCGAGCGGTGCCGCCGTTCTGATACTACAAAACATTCAAGTTCGTTGCTTTTCTGCACCTCTTCTGCCCTTATGCGCTCACAAGACTGGTGCAGGCTTCGTATGACGCCCAAGAGGCATGGACTCAGCTAGTCAACACTATCAAAAGCCAGCAGTGTGGCTTCGACGAGCAGATCGCAAGGATTCCTTATGTGGAGTTGGATACTGAATCCAATTCCCCGATTACTATTCCCGTCGCCGAGTATCAACAGTAGGCTATTTCCCGTGCAAGCAGTATCGATGTTGGCTAATCCTCGCAAAGAATTTTGTGCGACATACTCTCGGAAATATTCGAAGAAGGAAACATTACGGAAGAGGAAATTCTGGCCAATAAAGCATCGCTCAAAAGCATAGCCAAAAAGATTGGTCGCACTAATCTCGACATCAAAGTTATCAACTTATTCAACGCCCGCCTTCAAGATGCCGATAGGACACTCATGGTAAGCAATGTTCGTCCCAGAACCTATTGTGCTCACTGCTGCGAAGCGCTCCCTGACACTCTATGTTGCGACCCAAATGGATGAGATGAAGAAAAAGCTTGACCAAATCGACGGACGGCTGATCCCTCTCTCCAGTAAGCATCTGCCATATAGCTATATGTGCCTCTAGTCGCCGACACTAGCGCATGAACAGGGCGGATAAGCGTGCCTAGCGCTCTCGACAGAGCCAAATTATTGAAACGTCGCCCTCCTGTGGTTTCAGACTTTATCGGACGTGAAGAGGTCCTTGTGGCGCTACATGCAAGGCATTACGTCTCTAGGACTGAGCAGCTGGATTCCCCCACCGTTTCAGTGATTTGCGGCATGGGTGGATCCGGAAAAACGCAGGTGGCACTCAAATTTGCTGCTGAATTTGAGAAGAGGTATAGTATTTATTTATTTTTCATTCGTATTCAATGGCGTTAACTTCAATGACAGGAACACCAACATTCCAGTCTTCTTTCTGGATGCCCGCACACGAGAGATCCTGATCGATGGCTTGGAACTAATAGCACGGTTTCAAACGGGAGATGATGATGCGGATTCATTCCAAGATGCGCTCGACTGGTTCGCGGCTTCCGATAGCTGGCTTGTGATCATGGACAATGTGGACGATCCTGACTTCGATGTCACGGAATTCATACCAAGATCCCATCACGGCCATCTCATAATTACAACTCGAAACTCCACACTCGCACTCCTAGCCAGAGATCATACTCATTATCTCGGTCCTCTTGCCGCTGACGAAGCTGAATGTCTCCTTTTACGCATCGCTGGTTATCCCTTGACGGATGATAACCGCGCGGCGTCGAGGGAGATTGGGGCAGCTTTAGAGAACCTTCCTCTCGCCATTACACATGCAGGGGGTTATATCAATGTCCATCGGTGCTTGGATACATACTCCGAGATGTATCGTTCCAACCAAGCGAAACTTTTAGCACACAAGCAAGCATTCCTCAGCAACTACAGCCATTCTGTTGCTACAACCATCCAGCTCTCCCTGGATAGACTCCCGCCACAATCCCTAGAATTTCTCCGACTCCTCTCCTTCTTCCAGAACACGTCCATAGCCTACGCTTTATTTCTTCAAGGTGCTGCATCCCAGTTTCGCTCACGGGAGGTTGGTGAGATCTACAACATCCAGGAGATTGATGCCCCAAACGAGAGTGCAGAACTCCTCATGAAGATTGTTTGCCCATCCGGCAAATGGAGTGAGGAGATATTCAATGACACCATCCTTTCCTGCATTCAGCACTCTCTACTTCGTGTATCGACCGATGAAGGAACCCGATGCTATTCGATGCATCCCCTCGTTCAAGCATGGCTTCAGTCCCAACTAGAAGACTTCCATCGTCTAGATGCTGCTTTTATCCGTCTGATTGCGTCATGTGTGACGCGAAAAGGAAGAAAAACCCTCGCCATAGAGAATTCCCTCCTACCCCACATCCAGTGCTATATGCTGCGGCACACCTGCGCTTACAGGGATCTTGGAGATGAATTGGCAATGGCGACGGCGGCAAAAGACTGCGGTGATCATCAGTTGTCACTTTCTATATATCAGTGCTCGTATGAATACTGCAAAGAGACCCTGGGGGAAGATGCTCGGTTGACTCTGAAGATTCAAGGGGATGTAGCCATCGCACACCTTCATATGGGACATTTTCAGCCAGCTGTCGAGCTCCATAGAGATGTCATCGATCGACAGCTACGAACTCTTGGAAAAGACCACGAAGATACTTTGTGGACGATGGGGAATTACTCCCTGTGTCTCCAACGCTTGGGCATGCTCAAAGAGTCCTTGGCGCTAAAGCGGCTGATCCTGGCCTCTCAGGAGCGAGTCCTTGGACCTGACCATCCGCACACGCTGTGGATGATAGGCCAAGTTGCGTCTACCTTGTCTGACCTGGGCCAGTATGAGGAGGCCCTCAAGTTACGGCAAGTCGTTTTGGACAAACGACGAAGGAGTCTCGGAGCGGAACATCCGGATACCCTTCGCGCGATGGGCTCGTTAGCCAGCTGCCTACGAGATCTCGGTCAGCATCAGCGGGCCTTGGAGATTAAGGAGACCGTTCTCAGCTTACAGAAGAAAGTGCTCGGCCACGAACACCCGAGGACCCTCTGGACAATGGCGAGTTTATCGAGCACTCTTCGAAAGCTGGGACGATTCCAAGAAGCCCTCGAGATGAACCAACTTGTCCTGGATATCAGGGCCAGATCGTTGGGACCCGAACACCCGTATACTCTATGGACGATGGGTTCATTAGCAAGGTCGTTCGCAGATGTGGGAGACTACGAACAGGCCCTCGTGATGCTCCAAAATGTCGTGAAACTTCAGAAGAAGGTGCTCAGAGAGACACATCCGGAGACCTTGCAGAGTATGACATCTCTCGCTGGTCTGCTCTTGCACCTGGGAAGAGTCAACGAAGCGTTGGCACTCAGCGAACGTGCATTGAAGTTGCAGAGACGTCTACTAGGTGATGATCATCATGACACACGCCAGACGATGGAGAACTTGAAGGCTTGCTTCGAAAGTGTCGGTCGATTAGAGGAGGCTAATGAACTACAGGAACGGCTACTCGCATGTGATTCGCTTCAAAAATAGTGCATATTGTCCCAAACAAGTTTTACGGCGTTGTACGTTACGTATTGAACCGAGTCTGTATTACAACTGAACTAGGTAACGCATTTGAGATATTGTCGTTCCATGGGGCCGTCTGCGAGCCAACCATTGATGTTGAGTATAGAAGACCCAAAAATAGGACTAGACGGCATTGATCGCAACCTTCTCCTGGCTATCGTCAACCTTGTCTTTGAGCTTTTCGTCCCCGTCCACACTTCCATCTCCATCACTCCCACTCTGCTTATGTTCGGTATCCACGAATTCGCTTTCGTCGACCTCCTCGAACTTCTTCCATGAGCCAGGAGTGGGGAAAAAGTAGGCAAGGGCGACGTAGATGAGGGAAGAAACACCAAAGCCGGTAAAGAAGGACATTTGGTAGATGCGCGTTGCCGGAAGTGGGACATTGCGAGCGACAGCACCCGCGAACCCAACGACGTTGATGAGGATTCCAGAGAGATAAGCGGCGTAGGCTCTGTATCCATATCAGTCAAGCGAGGTTTTAGCCAGCTGGTTCGATCATGGCGTGTTGGGCAGAGCAAGCTTACGCACCGTAAGTTGAACCCATAGGAGTAAAAATACCATCCGTCCCTCTTCGTCGTATACAAATCGGCGACACGGAAGTGTCCTCGTCTGATCAACCAGTACTCTGTGATCATCACTCCCGCAATGGAGCTCAAGAACACCGAGTAGGCAGACAGGTACGACGTGAAACTGTTACTATCCTTGAGGAGATTCCAAGGGCACATGGCGAGCCCAACGATGGCTGCAATATACCCGCCTCGGCGAATGTTCTGTGCAAAATCTAGCATCAGAAGAGAAGTTAGGGAGGCTGCAGGAAACAATTAACTGACGATGAAACGAGGGAACAACGCCGTGAGGTCGCAGCCTGCCGACACGGAGTTCGCCGAAATATTCGTCCCGAGCTGTTGAGAAGAATTGATTGATGAGGCGAAGGAATCAAGAGAAGCAATACGTCCAACGTACCTGAGCTAAAATGAAGCTGGCGGCGATGAACCACACTCCAAATCGTGTAGCTCCATTAGCAGCTTTCCCAGTAACCGGGTCAGGATCTAGGAATCTGATATAGGGATGGAACAGTCAGGTCGTGCAGGAGATGAAGGGTGTCGCGCGAAAAGCGAGAAGGGGACATCTGTAAAGACAGACTTACTTGCCAAGCAAGTCGATTGGATTCCAGACGGTTTCGCCATAGATGACATGGCTGCTCGAGCTCACGATGATACCGAGGAAGGAGACAAGAGAAAACCCGATGGGGACGCTCAACAGTTGTGGGAGTACTGCTGCACTTGGGGTGGAAGCACGAGAGGCAAAGTCGGGTGCGTTGACAACGAGACTAAGGAAAGATCAGTTGAGGAACATGAAGTCCGGAATACGCGTGCTAATGAAATTGTAGCATTGACGAGGAATAGAGAAGGAGGTGAGTGGTAGAGGGAAACAGCAGAAGGTACTCACGTCGCCATGTTAGAAATACAACTCATGAGGCTGACCACCATCTTCCATCCGAGTTCAGAGCCATGAACGGTTGATGGCTGTCGAACAATTGGACCAACTCCTTTCGCCTTTACGATAGACCAGATGAAGAAGATGATGCCTGCAGTTGGAGCAAAGATCGCCTTTGCTGTAAAGAGGTGTCGACTGTACGAGTCATAAAGGTCAGAATGCGAATATCCAAATGTGTTGAATAACATAATCGGCTTACATCTTATGAATCGGGAACCAGATAGCAGGGAGCGAGATAAACCAAAAGAGGAAGAAGCACATAAAGTCCCTGGTTGTAATTCCCGCGCTTTCCGGAAGATGATTGGCTTGATTCGAAGGTTATCAGGCTCACAAACGCGTTCATGACGTGGTGAATACTTACGAATGTTGTTGACGCTCGGCCACATACTTCTCAGTAGGACGAGTACACAACTACCCCCGATGCTTGCCTGAACACCATACCAGATACAAGCCATCGCTCCACGGTTGAAGGTGCACCACAGACTACCCCAGAGGCCGAAAGAGGTACGCGCGACGACGGGGAAGGTGATATGGTGGATGGCACCTGGACGAGCGTTGAGAACGATGAAAGGGGCGACTACTCCATAGCCAAGCCAGACGCAGATCCAGGCCTGCCACCATGACAGGCCGGCAGTGACCATGCTACTGACAATCATCCACGTGTTGATATTGA
Organism: Serendipita sp. 399; assembly: GCA_019627685.1. NCBI lineage: Eukaryota > Fungi > Basidiomycota > Agaricomycetes > Sebacinales > Serendipitaceae > Serendipita > Serendipita sp. 399. The sequence continues at coordinate 8,039 of WSTO01000366.1, read as the reverse complement.
AGCAGTCGGCTACCCAGCTATAAAAAAAGATCACAAAGGCTATTCAGCTGAGGGAAACTGTTTATATAAAAGGCACATACAACGCAACGAAATTCCAATGCTTCCATGTCCTTTTTTGAGGGGGCACCGGGCGAAGGTCATCGTTCTAGAGACACGAAAAAGTCGAGATGAGCAAAGGAGAAAGGATATGATCGATCGAAATTTGCACGTACAGTGAGAAAGAGCTCTGTGTTCGAAAGGCCCTCCGGATGGTCGACCTCGAGTTTACGAATAAATTGTCGAAGCTTGGACATTCTTGCTAGGAAATCGGAAAGGGGATCACCAGAGAAGAGATTCTGGACCTGGGGTCTGGCCCTTTATATGAGCTCTCTCCCTGGCTTTAGTTCTCCTTTGCGTTCGATCCCATTTGGACGAAGTCGTAGAACCCCAAGAGATAAGAGACTCAGCCACAACCACCTCGCTATCGCCCAAATACGTACCCCCGGATACGTATTTAACCAAACTGGAAATCGCCTGTAGGCTCTGATAGCGCCTTTACGCAATTCGAAGAGCAGAAGCACCGGTCGAGGGTTCCCAATTAGCACAGGCGGTCAACCATCGGCCAATCGCGGACGGATAATGATAACAGAATCGTGCCTGAATTATTGAGGGCAGTTGGTTGAATCAAGGCCTTGATAAAATTGAGATTTGGTGGGGATTCCTTCCATCAGTTCGCTTCCGTCGGGCAGCGTATCGGCACAGTTTGATTGGTATCAGTCGATACTGTTGAATGAGACAGTCACACAGCTCGCCGACATCGAATCGATGTGGAGTCTGCGCACACGACTCAAACTTCTGCCTCCGGTTCTCCTAGAAATGAACGGTTAGACTTGAGAATAGCACGGAACCCCGCACGGGTACTGAAGCATTCACTTACGGACCGTTATCCCTTAAGCGTCGGCAAACCGCACTTATGGCAGCAAGAACGGTGTTAGAAGTCGCACCGGAATTGTTATCATTCGGTCGGTCGACGCCTCAACGGATCGAGCCAGTACCAACCTAGGATCGAAATCTAAAGGTAGCGGGCTGTAGCGCGTGATCGGGACATGTAAACAACAGTCGAGAATGTAGGGACATCCAATCAAAATATAGCTTACAATTGCACAACTTGGCTGTCCCCACGAAAGATCGAAATTCCCAGACGTGGGACACCCTAAGGAAATTTCCCAGCTTTTGCGCATTAGCTGTATATGAACTCGTTGTAGAGTCTGAGCTGTGGACGCGAGAGAGACTCCTGGATGGGGCTCTTGCCAGAGCTTTGAGTTCTGATGACGGCTCGTGTAGAGGTCCAAGTGGCCGCGACTGACCAATCACAACCTTCGACCAAACCACAGCTCACAGCGCGAGGAAGGCGGCACTACCAGACAAAATGAGCAGGAAAAAGCGCGTCTCATACTATTATGACAGTCAGTATTCCATCTTTTGGCCATCTTTCCCGAAGACATGATAGCTAACTCTCGTACCGTGTTTAACAACCCCTTTTTCTTTGGATTTTTGGACTTTATTCGCATACACCGCACGAATAATCTCACAATCTCTGCCGTCACTGCGCCGCTTGCTACCGGGGTGCTCGTGCTACAACATCGACTTTGTTCCGACTGCAACACAATTACTCTCGGCTTACAACCTGACTAATTGTTACGGAAATCACTCGAAATATTCACCACACGCCATATCTCACCGTCCTCTCTTGGGCGAATGCGATGGTGGCCCTTCAATCGCGACTAACTTCACTCAACAATTCAATACTTAACCTATATTCTTCCTCTCTGGTCACTTTTTGTACCGTATATCGTGTACATGTCGTACGCTCTTGGATTCCTGCCCATGCCGATCCAATACTACCACAGACGATGTGGGGGCGTTTTCGTATGGGATTGGGCATGTAATGAAGCCTCATCGGATCAAAATGGCGCATTCTCTCATTGCAGCGTATGATTTGCTGCCCAAGATGGACGTCCTGGTACGTATACCTAGTGCTTACTGCCGACGAAACTGGTTATGACGCTGATATTTGTTCGGTTCCCCCCGTATGAAGCGACCAGATTTAGCGACACCAGAGCAAATGACAAAATTCCACACCGACGAATACATCCACTTACTAAAGCGTGTAACCCCAGAAACGGCAAACGAGCTGACAGAAAATGGGACAAAGTGTGCGTTTCTTTACATCACTGTATTCACAACAAACCGGCCTTGCTGATCAATGTTTATACACATAGTCTTGACTGGATTCGACAATCCACCGTATGAAGGCGCATTCGAATTCAATGCTATTGCTGCTGGCGGCTCTATCTCCGGTGCCATCCGGTTGGCCTCTGGTTCTACGGACGTCGCTATCAACTGGGCAGGAGGTCTCCATCACGCCAAAAAGACTGCAGCCAGCGGATTCTGCTATATCAACGATATCGTTCTCGGAATCCTCGAACTTCTTCGCACCTTCCCCCGTGTGTTATACGTGGACGTCGATTGCCATCATGGTGATGCAGTCGAGGAAGCCTTTTACACGAGTGATAGAGTCCTTACTTGTAGCTTGCACAAGTTTGGCGATTTCTTTCCGGGGACTGGCCTGTGTGACGACCGAGGTGTCGGCAAGGGTTTTCGATATAGCCTAAACGTTCCTTTCCGAAGTGGATTGAACGACAATAATTTCCATTCGGTTTATGTCCCGGTATGTGGTTCACTAACTACTGATAATTGCTCCGGATTTTGCGTTGGTCTCACCATGTTTTCTAGCTTATGGATCGCATCTTGGCACGCTTCCGCCCTTCTGTGGTAGTGTTACAATGTGGAGCAGATTCCCTCGCTGGAGATAGATTAGGCCAGTACAATGTCAGTATGGAGGGGCATGCAGACTGTGTTCGATACTTTAGAGACAAAGGCCTGCCCTTGATGATGCTTGGTGGAGGCGGTTATACGGTTCGGTGAGTACGAAAACATCCATCGAATCCTGTAACTGGTAGCCTCTATGACTGATACTCCGCCTTATAGCAATGTAGCGCGCACCTGGGCATACGAAACGGCTTGCATACTTGGATCCGAAAACGAGTTGGATCGGAATCTGCCTTACAACGCATATTTTGAGTATTTCGGTCCAGAGTACAAGCTTGAGGTGAAGCCCTCAAACGTGGAGGATTTGAACGAATCCGATAGATATTTGGACGGGATTCGAGAAACGGTGCTTCGTCAGGCTGACGAGATCCCGATCGCCCCGAGCGTTGGGATCCATATGCCCCCACGGCATTCCCTCGCGGAGGAGCTGGGTTTGGGACTAGATGGTCAAAACCATGTGGATGGTGATTATGACGATATTGATTTAAAAATTCAAGGTACTGTGTTCTCTTCTTAGTTTCCCCTGTTTGTAAGCTGAAGAGCTGGGTCGTAGAACTCTCCACAAAGTTTATGTCGAGTGCTCATTCATCAACATCGGACACGGAGTCCACCTATTCGCGATCACCTTTTCAGCAAAACGCACGATGGGGTAACTCTGATGACGAGGAGGACGAATATGGTACGCCTACGCGAACCACGGGTCGGAAGCATGGACCATTGGCAAATGCTTCGAACCGGGTAGGGAGCCGACAAGGAGAAGTCGAAGACGGGTTTACGCGGGGGACGATTCCTATCCCTGCTCCCGTCTTGCTATTCCAGAATCACAATGGTGGCGGCTCCGGACGACCGCCAGATTCCGTTGGCAGTGTTTTTGGGAGTGCGGGTCGCACTGTGCCTCTCAATCCTACTAATATTCTGGGTTTGGGCCCTGATACGCAGGGAAGGAGCGTAACGGAACTCATGGAGAGTGGAGGCATGCTTGATGGTCGTCAAGATCTTTCAATACTCGGAGGAGCAGATGAGCCCTCATCCGTGCTACGACAAGTCGAACGACGGGGAGAGAATGTGGCGCCTGCGGGTTCTAGTAGGCCGAGTCGACGGTTCTTTAAGCCCTCTGGGATTCGGTTACGGGGACTTCACGAAGTCCAGTTCCCGCTGTCTGTGCTCAATGGCCCTGTCGGGACGTCGTGGGGACCCGCGGGGTTTGAAGGGTTTGGGAATGAAGCACATGTGATGCGTCGTGGGTATGGCTTTAGTTATGGTTATGGCGTCGATGCGAATGCGAACGCAGATGCGGGTGGCGCTGGTGCTGCTGGTGGTGGAGGAGGTGGTGGAGGCGGAGGGGGGGCAGGAGAAGAGGAGAATGCTGCTAAGCCCGTTGGGAGCGCGCGTCGCGGGCGGTATGCGAAACGGGACGAAGAGGAGATGGAAGTAGACGGCGCAGAGAGCGACTGAGAGGATTTTTTTCTTGCATCTGGTCAGGCGCTGGTGTGAGTTCGTTCTCCACTGCCTTTTGTTTTTTGGTTAGCGGTAGGTTTGCACATGTATCAATATCCCC
>WSTO01000365.1:0-14261 GCA_019627685.1 Serendipita sp. 399 | reverse complement strand
GCAAAAATTAGCTATCCGCCTTGGGCCTCGGTGGCTCAAGTGGCGGATTTTTTCTCGCTTCCCCGTGACGGTCAGTATTCTCCTGGCGTCAGACGATTCGACGCTGGGCCATAGCACCTGGGTGTCAATAGATGGCCCAGACGGGAGCTCATCCCGAAATATCGTGAATGGTGTAGGGTCAAGAGGAGTTCGAACCGGCCCAGCAGGCTCGACTGTGGCATCGGTAGAGTGGCTCTCAGCCGCATCTAGAGCCACGTCAAACTGCTCTAACCAGTTGGCTCTATGGGACTGCGTCAGTGATAAGATTAGTCCAAAAGGCATGCGACGTACGACGAGGACTCTAGGTTTGATGTTGTTTTGCTGCTGTGATTTGTCAGGATAACCTTCAGAACGTCATGGCGACACTCACGGTGGAGACAACTCCATCCACGCATACGGTGCATAGTCGTTGTCGGGTTCGTCAAGTCTTGATTCCGGGCCTAAAGACATGAAGTCGGAGTCGAAGAATGGCAAGTTGATCAAGAAAGGGAATGCCATTGCGAGCAGTGGGTGAACGACTTTCACGAGAGCGAGCGAGGGGAACGGAAAGGGGTGATTACGAACAGGCTGAGAATTGCTCACTCCTTGCCTTTATAATCGAAGGAGCTGACGCTTCGCGACAGTGGCTTGAAAGCCATGGATAGGGGCCGGTGCCATCGAGCACTCTGTGGGGGAGGGCATGAGGTGGTCGTCAGTCAACTTTTGAATGCTCGCAAATCAATGATAGATATGGCTCCCTTTTATCGATTTGGCACCAATTCAACGAAAACGAGGCATGCAGTCCGCTCGCCAGTCTTGGAGTGATCGCTTTGTCCAATTTCGGTTCCGGAACTGGAGGGTTCTGTGGAGCGAGGTGGCGACGCAGAACGCGTCCAAAGCCTTCGATCCACCCCGCTAATTACGCTTCCCTATGCCCAAAAGGCATGATCAACCCCTATCTCTCGGTCGAGTTCTATCGCCTCTACGTCTGTACGTACTCTCTGCTTGGCTTGTGATACGACTTTTACTCCGTTTGTAAGCTCTTAGAGGTGTTTTAAACGTGCAGTATTCACTTTGGCGCAAGTAATCAAAGGAAGTAGGCTTGCTGGCTTGACCCTTTGTCTGGGCCGGTTCGCTCGGGTGAGGCTTCCTGGTCAGCTCAATGATACCGGACGTTGATTCGTCCTTGCAAGCTGTCATAAAATTGAATTGTCATCTCCATCTCGGCTTCTCCCGGTAGAGTTTCCAAGTTGGTGTTTTCGTCTTACCAATTCTCTTCCCCTTCAGACTGATTTACCATTCTTAGATTCTACAGGACGAGAGTATTATATTATTCTGAGAGTGCTGCAGGATAAACTTGCAGCTTTATTGCGGAGGTGACAACTCCAACGTCCGTATCGAGCTCGTTGTTACTCAATGCACGTACAATAACTACGTATTCTAACGTCTGATTTATCTCGATGCTTCAAATTACGGGAATCGCCGACCAGCTACAGTAAAAATAAAACCATCCCTTCATTTTAAGAGTCCAGCGGTACAGAAATTAAAGCGGTCAGTTTATCAGCCATAGACAGGTGAAGGAAGGTCCACGAGCACGATCCGTGTGATGCCGCCTTCTTGCGTGCCCAATGCTCAGAGGGCTTTAGCTCAGGTGGTGGAAAGCGTACGACTCAATTAGAAGAGTAGTTATTAAGCGTTACAATCCAGGTTCTAAATTCCGGTATCGATGTATTCAAGGTAAACAAGATCAGCATCAAACCCTGTGCTCAAGGACTCACTCCCCGCTATTGGCGGACGAGCCTTACACCTAGCCTATATCACGAGAAATCAGTACCATGAGCGCAATAAGAATGATATAATTGTGAGACTGAGATGAACGTTGAAGGCCCGGGAAAGTCCGCTTCCTCTCAATGGTGGCAACGTTAGATGGGGTAGTGTGCGTATGAAGAGAAAAGGGGCCTGGCAATACAATAGCCGAAAGACTCACTGGTATGCCGCTTCATCAGGTGAAACGAGCGCAACGAACCCCCTCCCGAATATTTCGCAATTTCCTCTGAAATTTTGCAATGGGAATGTGACAGAATGAGCTCGAGAAGACCACAAAGGCCAATCAAGGTGCGATCAGACGAGTGCTTCGTGGGAGAGCCATGGCTCGCCCCTAGACAAAAAGGAGGCGGAAGGGAATACAATTAGACTCGTCGGGTGGTAAACAGTAGCAAACACGGTTGTTATGATTTCAGGGTCAACGAAATTGCGAAGCGTTCCAGGAGAACCAGACCAGCAACGCGGCCGTCGCCCGTGACGGAACTGAAGGTGGCCGCGAGCCACCAGCCGTCAACAGGGCAAAGGGCTGTGATTTTCTGGGATTCAAGAAAGTTAAAGAGGATCCTGGCTCAATAGGAAAATCCACTTCGAGCGCCTCCCAAAGAGGACCGTCGCTCCAGCCACATCCTCTTCAGTGATTATAGCCAGGACGCGTGTCTTCGCCACTCACGCTGGAAGCCCTCCCTATAAATGGGCTCCTCATTTGCTTTAGATTGCACCCCCGCAACTCCCCTCATTCCAACGCGACCAGCTTCCTACCAGCCCAGCCAACCCCGTCTTTACAATGACGACGCTCAACCAAATCTTGATTGAAGACACGACTTTGGAACTCGATTCCGGTACTGACAGCCTTGGCGTGCCCGAGTTGGAGTGGGCATTGCCGTTGGCTGAGGCCGTCGATATCCCAGAGGTTATCGACGAGACAGAGTAAGTCTTAATCCCATTAGTATAGTCTATCGAGGCTGATTTCCTTACCTCTCGCGGTCTAGGGCATTACTTCCCGACTGGGCATTCGAAGTGTAAGTCACAGGCCATCGGACAGTCCAACCTCTGATCCGGTCCAATCTTCGACAGGCCATCATTTGAAGAAACATTAGAGTATTATGACAATCTTAACCAACTGATAGACGGCGGGAGCGGCTCTGGGACCGCCGTAACTCCGGTACCAACGACCCCAGCGGCGTCGTCCTCAGCGGGCCTGGAAGAGGACCAGTATAGCGAGAGCGGCTTCTTTGGTATCGATCAGCCACAACCAGATCATCTAGGTTCCGATTCGGGGTCACAGGGAATATCCCCTATGCTGCTCACGATCCAACAAGCGAGTTCGTCGATTTTATTTTATTTTTATCGCGATTCACATGAATGTTTCAATAGATCCACCATCGAATCTCGGACTATTCAAGAAGACTTGCGCGCCAGCAGCGTCTTCCTCGACCGGTCGAACGCGGCTTCTTTTGGGTCCAAGGGAGGATGATGGAACAGGACCGGAGCTACGTATGTGGAATGCATCTCTACTCATTTACCAGCTGACTGGTTACTATTCCAGCCAAGGACGCCAGCGGTTATGCTAGACCGCTGGCGATCTACAACCTTCTCGCTGACAAGCGTAGCCGGGTCAAGACGGAGGCGCTAGACCGCATTCTCGCTCCAGCGGAGGACAAGTCCCTCAAGGACTTCGTTGCTGGCACGATTACGTGCCAGATGCGACGCAAGGTCATGGACGGGATCTGGGTCGTCGGCGACGACACACCCTGTGGAGAAAGCCTAAGGAGCTGGGATTCCTATAGGCGACACATATTGCGAAGCCACCTCGCTTTACGTAGGAGCGAGAACATCGTGAAAGAAGCGGGTGAGCAGGAGTGTCGTTTATCTGGTGATACGAAGAATTGACAAATACGAACACTCTAGAGAGACAAAAGAGCGAGCTTCTAGCATCGATTACCTCGACCGCTCACTCCATTGGCCCATCGACGACATCATCGCCCTTGTCGGATTCCCAACATCGGCGAAGAAATCACGAAAGAAAAGCAGGTCGCCTAGGAGTCAAGCGAAGACGGAAAATTGAAGAAAGTATGGATGACCCTGCAGAGAGTGATCACGTCGAAGGCGTTCCGCCAACGAAGCGGAGAAAAACGGGGAATAAATAGAAAGAGAAAGAGCTCGAACGATCGTCTCGTATATATAGAGTGGTTTTATCGGTATCCAGTGAGCAAACGGCTAATAGTAGCGAGTTTTTCTTCCGTTATTGATCCTTTAGATCGTCGGCGAGAGGCTCTCTAAGACCAGTGAGGCGGCGATGGGATAAGAAAAGATGACTGCATATCGATTGATCTGTTCCAAAGTCTTCATCTTGTTGGCTGCGATTGTTCCTTCGAAAAGCGTCGAAAGACGACGATGTGGCCAAGGATAAGAATGATGTCCGCTTCGAACCCCGACAGTTGGACACTCCTAAACCTCATCGCGCTGACTTAGGATGAGACAAGCAATCATCTCTAGAGAACGAGTTGGTCATGGCAGGATAGACTTGCTTATGTTTGAACAGGAAGGATCACGGAGTCAATGCTTCGCTTCTAGGATCATATCATCTCGTGACTATGTCCTTCCAATAAAGTAAGAGACATGGAATTTGGATTTTCAAAATTTCCAACGATACAACGTCCGCTGCTTGCTATCAAGATCAAATGAGGGGTGCAGGAGACGAAGGAGTAACAAGTGAGGGAAAGCACGTTCTCAAGGGACACACTGGCTATAATAAGCTAGAGAAAAAAAAACGGTGGGCACGTACATCATTAGCTTCTGTACGGTATACAAACGGGGAAAGGATGGGGATAGCTCACCGTTGGAATACTTGCACGTCCCCGAGGCACACGTCGTTGGTCCCGTCCATCCCTGTCCACCACACTGTCCATAGAGAGTCTGGCCGACACCATTCGCGCTCGACGTGGAGTTGGGGCGAGCGGAGGACGCGGGGCGGGCGGTCGACGATGCGCGAGGAGTCGAAACTGGTGTGTTGTTGCTTCCATTGCAAGTGATGACAGCCGGGCCAGGTGGCTTATAAGCCTTTCCACCATTGTCTGGCTTGCCTGCAGAGCCGTAAATGTTGATGAGAATGCCACTACAAATCAAAAGAAAAGGAAGAAAAAAAAGCGAGTCAGTAAGCGATCCGATAATCATGATCGACAGTTGAAATACAACGTACGGATCGCTAGAGCTATAAGCTCCTGGGAAGCTGACTGTGCTGCTCGGGGAGAACGATCCACCACCCGTGACGTTGATCTGAGCGCAAGAGACGTAGAACTGGGATCCGTTGGTATCATAAGCGCTGTGAAGAGCTGAAAGCAACCTCACTTAGCATAATTCCAAGCTTGTATAATGACGAAAAACACTCACCGAGCAATTCTACACGCAACAGGTAGTTTCCGGGGGCGATACAAGTGGGCAAGGTGAAATACCACCATCCGCCACCACTGATCATCGTGTCCACGGCCCATCTGCCTCCACTCAATCCTTCACTTGCAACCTTGAACCATCTGAGACCGGAGGAGCTAGTGGTAGCCGCGTTTGAAACGGGGGCCAGATAGGCCTGGATAGGACCCTTGTGGCTCGATGCGATCGGGTTGTCTGGGTCACCTGGGTATTGTGCTCCTCCAAGGACATGGCCCCAGAGCGTACCAATTCTGGCGCCAGCTGCGACGTTGATGACGGTAGACGACCTACTACCTGGTTTTTGGCAGGCGAGGTTCGAATCTGTTGCACTGTAGAGGGGCTAGAGAACCAATACGTAGTGAGAGATAGTCCTAATTCCATAGAAAATTGGTTATGGGACATACATAGTCATCGCTTGGTGCCCGAAGGCCAACAAGATAGCCTTGATCAGCCCCGTTCACCGATACTCTCTACGGTTTCAGAGCAAGTCAGTCTATGTCCTCGGCATCGTTTGGTTGTAAGGGTCACGTACTTGGAAAATGGTATGGGCATTGGCGATCGCCGCTGTCATCAACAGCGTCGAAAACGCAAACTTCATGATTGGGCGAGACTAATGCTGGACTAGAGAATGTGAAAAGATGATGATAAGAGGGAGCGTCTGGATGAGGAGATACGTTGAGCATACCGGTCATTTTATAGGCCGAATCGATGCCAATACACGTTGTTCTTCTCGGAGGAATAGCGACAGCCTACTGTTTTTTTCGGAGGAATGAGGACCCGGTGACGCCCTCTTCCAGAGTGAATACCCTGTTTCGGCACGTAGCATCAGAGTGTATGATAGGTCCTTTCGGTATTTGCCGGTTGTGCGAACCGATTGGCCACTATAGGTTGCGAGTCTCTCCAGACCCTCTCCTTGGCCACCCATTCGCCCTTTGCAGCTTGTATTTGATGATATGCTTCTATCTCTCTTTCGTGAATGCCTTGATTATGTAGAGAAGTCATCACTCTGTGACCAGCGCAAATGACTAGAACCTCGATGCGAACGCCAAGGTAACGTGCCAGCTTCGTAGTCTGCAACCGCGTATTTAGCAGCAAATTTTTGCTTCTTGGTATCTCCTCCAAATAGGAACCTTACCGATGCGCGAGCTCAGTGTATTATCGGCCAATCCACGGAGGCGGCTGGAAGGATTCGGTGATCAAGAGCCAATCTGTGAGAAACAAAGTCATTCTTTATTCCTTGTTCTGTATGGAGTACGGAGAAAGAGATTTTACCTCAAAGTGTTGGTACCTGCGTCGTCGTGGTCGGAAGCAAGTCGCGCGATCCACCGGTCCGGCCCCCCCCCTCCGTTTGAATACGTGAACCACATCTTCTGAGGCCGTGCATATGCCTCCGCACTCCTTATGACCCACTGCAAAAGAGCTGAGATTAGGCGAGAATACTGCATCTACTCGTATTTGTCGGGTAAGCATGCAAGCCAAATCATTGGATAGGAACGGAAAAGAGAGGTGGAATGGCAAGTGAAACGGTGTGTCCAGCAAGTTTAAGTATCACTATTTTAAACTTCTAATCGCAAGCTGAACTGCAACTCCAGTCAGCACAGGCCACAAAGATGTGGCGACCCGGTAGAACGCGCATAGAAATAAGAGGGAATATATTACTATACCGTACGATTGAATGCAAAGAAAGAAACTTGGCGAGTAGACGAGTGACTGGGACAGTCAGCGATGACGGAGGTCGAGCGTAATTCGACCTCTACTGAGCTTCTCCCTCTTGGACCCGCCGTCGTCCAGCACGGATAATGGGACTTCATCGATTACGACGAATGACGGCGATACAATTGACAATTAATCAGTAAAAAAGCAAAAAGGACATTGAGGTCGCCCCGACCACACGCGACTACGCTGCTCAGGGAGCTGGGAGTTGTCGGTGGAGAGAGTAACCAAGAGATTGATGGGCAAGGCGCATACCATGGTTGGTAGTATATGCTAGTATTGGAGCAGACGGGACTCGTCTCACGACTATGTCCGTCTCTCGTGTCTGTGGGCCGGCGTGGCATGGTCAGCTTTGGCGTGCTGTTGTTGCTTTTCTCCTTCTCTATCTCCCTTCTCAAAAGTTTACTTCTGTCTTCCTTTGGTGTTTCTTGTGTAGCATGTCATCCATCATTGTCGCCGAATACGCGGCGCAAGCTCCGTGATACTCACCACTGATGAAGACCTTAGCTTTAGGCTATAGGAGGGACCGGCTACATCACCGTCGGTATTGATAGTATATACTTTTATCGTTACTCTCCCGCCGGGTGGGGGAGACCCTCAAAATAGTCGTGATTGAAACCACCCCCGTGCTGTCGCCTCCATCTACGGATGGGTTTCTATCCTCTCGCATCGCACTCATGAGCTCGCATATATAGAGAGAAACAAGTCACGTCTGATATTGCAGACTAGCAATAGAGAGACAGCGATTGTCAAGTACCGATTGGGGCGATTCGTTGGTTTAGACTACCGGAAAATCGTCATCGAGATCCCATCCGGAAAAGGAGCTATATGAGGAGGGTAGACGTGAATGGAATTGTGTCAGCGTGCGGGTATACGAGATGAGAAGGAAATAGGGTGCCGAGACGTGACGATGTGACGTACCCTTCGGGGCCATTCCAGGTGATGATAAAGTCTACGTCAAGGCTGATGAGTCGATTAGAATAAATCTCGGCGGTGGAGAGCGTAGAACTTACTTGGCGTTGGCGGAGGAGGGGATGGCGGTGGTTGGTTGTTGGTCGCAGAGCTATTGTTGGTGGGACCTCCCGTTTCTCCATTGCCGTTGGGCAGTGGATCAGGGTTCTGCGTAGCATCTGTGTTGTCCGGCAAGATGCCATTAGCAGGGCGAGTTGAGGATGGCATGATGGAGCGAAGGGGGGTTGAAGGGAGAAGTCAGCAGACGAAGGTTTGGTTATCATCCGCCGCAGATGTGGTAGTGCGTGGGGATGATGATCAGTGTGCGTTTTCGCTGAGTCATCAGGGGAAGTTTCTATGTGGGCGCGTGGATGGCAGGGTGGACAACTTGCCTTGATTGGCCTGCGGGAGATTGCTGGCGTTGGTGTCATCGTTGTTCATGATTGATAAAACTGGAAGGGGCGTTTGGTTGTAGTGTGAAGGAGCTCCTCAGACAGAGGCGGAATTTAAGGCGGAATTTAAGGCGGAACACAACACTAGGAAGGTGAGTTCCCAGCTCAGACTGAGCTAAATGATGTTTCCAAACGAAAGTGCCACGCCATGTGTGGATACTTTTTGTACTAGGTTCCAGTTTGAACAATATCCGGGATCTTACCTTTCTCGGATAAGAAAGGAAATCGTAGTTGACAGGTGGTACTTGTTTCCCGTTCCATGAAGTTGATTGCATTGTTCAACGCTGAAGCCTGATCGAGGGTCGAGGCGAGCCTGGGAAGTAAATATTTGTGAGCGCGATCGACCTGGCAAAGTTGATGTCTCGACCAGACGTGGGTTCCGGTCAGGAGCAAACATATGCCCCAGTTCAGTTTTCCATAGAGCTTTGGGCTCTCTGATGCTCTCCGACCTTGACTCGGGAGGCCATGGGGTCGCCAGGTTCTGTGATCTTGCCTTCTTCCCGCCTCTGATGCGATTTTTCATTCAGTTTCCATAGAGCTTCAGGCTCTCTGACGCTCTCCGACACTGACTCGGGCGGCCATGGGGTCGCCGGGTTCTGTTCGATCCTTGCCTTCTTCCCGCCCCTGATGCGCTTTTTCTCTTCCTCTTCCTCCCTCTGTTCTTATCCTCCACTTTCGTACCTTGTTTCGAGTGGGGCCTTTCGATATTATTATCCCATAGGCGTCGGGGGGTTATCCCGTTACGAGGAGGAGTGTAGGACAGATTTTGTTGACTCTTTTTTCTTTTTTTTTTTTTGTATTTGAGTCCCGCGTCTTGGATTCAACCGAGAAGGTCGGTCTCACTTCTTGATGTTTTTGGTTCATTATTCTTGGCGAAGTTCTTGTCGCCTTGATTGAAGCAAGACGATCCATCTGTTGCGCAAATACAAAGTAGCCAACCCGCCACCCTCCATTTCCCCCGGCACCCCCGGCTTCGTCGCCCATCGACTTCTGTTCGGTCCGTCCATGGATTCACGAAACGAGAACACTGCTAACAACATCGGTGACAATGGCCAATACAATGGCAGTCCTCACCAAGGCTTCCTGTTACAATCAGTTGGTCATCATGCAGTGTAGTCACTCATCATCATCTAGAACAGATGTGGTGTCTGGATCCATAGAATCCAGCGATCGTCAATGTTTTGGTTGGCCTGTCCGTGATTGGCTCACATTGTCAGTGGCCCTCTTGTCGTTCCCCCCCTACCGCGAATGCCTTTCTCCATCCGCTCCATCCGCTTGCACAACCCACAACTGGCATAACGTAGATGATATGTATTCTTAAAAATATCAATAAAAGCCATATTCAAGTTACAAGTCATCTCAATAAGAGCGACCCAGTTTCTTCCTCGCCCGAGTTGTAGCCAATAGAATCCAAAGTACGCCCCGTGCGCAGCGGTGGCTACCTTGGAATTTTCGAACACTCATTAATTTAAACCTCAAGAAAACGATTAGAATCGAATTGCCGTCGACGGAGCCGCAAAAAAAGGGATGGTGAGTTGCCGCATCTTCTTGGACCCCATCACGACCGTCAGCCTCGGAGGCTTACCCATAATAGTATTGAAAATGACAGCTGAACACTCTAGTTTATCATTCAGGGCGTTCGAATTGCGACCGGTTGTCTATCAGCGCCTGTCGGGCGAGCCTTACATTTGAGTCAGTCCACAGATCGACACCTGCTTTGATTCTCTCATCATCGCACGCATTAGAGAAGAAAGGGAGGTCTGATATTGCAGACTTGACGAGAGACGGAGAGTTTACGAGAGTATCGTTCGATGGAAGGCGAGCGAAGATAGGCGACTTGTTGGTTACACCAATGGGAAATCGTCATCTAGATCCCATCCGGAAAAGGAGCTATTGAAAGAGGCAAACGTCGGGTTGGTATTAGCGAGAGAGTTCACGAGAGGGAAAAGTAGCGTGGCGGGGACGTACCCTCCAGGGCCGTTCCAGGCTATGACAAAGTCTTCATAACGATTGGTACGTTACTTGAGGACGATCGGGAGTGATAGGGGAATGATGGACTTACTCGGTGTTGGCGATGGTGGCGGAGGCGGTGGCGGCGGTTGGTTGGTGCTCGCAGAGCTACTGGTGGTAGAACCCCCTGCAGCTCCATTACCGTTTGGAGTTGGATCTGGGTTAACAGTTGCATCTGCGTTGTCCGACAAAGATTCTGTCAGTCAGGAGTAGAGAGGGAGAGGGCAAAAGGAGTTGGAAATGGTCGGTGGAGGAATTACCGAGGTGGTGGAGAGACATAACGCATCGATGATGGACGGGACATAGGTCCCAGTAGTGCGTGGTAAGCGGGAGGGATGGCCGCTACTTGCCTTGAGAGTGGATATCATC
This sequence comes from Serendipita sp. 399, assembly GCA_019627685.1. Taxonomy (NCBI): domain Eukaryota; kingdom Fungi; phylum Basidiomycota; class Agaricomycetes; order Sebacinales; family Serendipitaceae; genus Serendipita; species Serendipita sp. 399. The sequence continues at coordinate 3,498 of WSTO01000365.1, read as the reverse complement.
GTTGACGTTGGTCATGGTCAGGGAAGACGGGGAGTCTGGGCTGTTTTTTTGGTGGGATCCTTGGACTGCCTTTAAAGCCTCTGTACTTTGAAGCCTCAGTCGGGTGTCTGGAGACAAAGCAAGCAGTCGTACTCGGGATGACAGTGTGCTTAGTCAGCTTATTCCTCGCGATTCGATTCGATTCAATACCGATTTCACTCTTATGGTAATTCGCCATTCAATTGAAACTTTATTATCCGCTTCTATGACAAGCTAAAGGTTAGAAAGAAGGAAGCAATCTTGTCACTTCTTTGAATAGGCCTGCTGGGTTCTTGCCGTTCTGGTGACAAGCGGTAGCGCCTTTGGGCCAAACCGCTGGACACCGTTCACTGAAAAGGGAATCAAGGACGATTCTGCTTTCAGCCTTCCCCCGAAAGTGAAACAAACAACTCAAGATCCTTCGGCGCATCTGAGATTGAGAACGCTCCATCCAGAGATTCTATAATCAATCCCCGCGCTTCGGTATAGTGTTTCTCCAGAAAATAGACTTCTTCGCAGAAGTGACAAGAAGGTGAGGACGGCGAGCATTTGTTGGGCTTCTTTGCAAGACTAATTACATAGGAACTGTGGGCTGGTATTGGGGCGACATTTCGCCATCTGAGCACCGTGTCCGTCAGGCTATGAATTGCGATCAAGTCGACGACGAGACTAACGATCAAAAGTGGAGCCGCGAAGTCCGTTAACCAGCAATAACGACGTAACTCATGGTCATGAGCCAACTGGCGATATACTTCTGTTATCGACTGCGTATAGATATTGGCTTCGCAATCATACATATCCGGCTCATCATTACAATGAAGTAACCTTTCAGATGGTTGAAGACAGTCTCGTTTGATCGTCTTTTGGTGAGGAGGAAAGGATGCTATTTGAATGTGGCTTGCATATATTCAGATCGAGCACTACCGAGGGGTCACATGTCTAACCGGATATCCAAGAGAGTCGAAAATCGAATCAAAGATCTAGTAAGTACGAGCCAAGGCGAGATATACATCTTTCGTAGCGGGCACAAACTCCATCTCAGCCGTCCGGCGCCTCTTGAAGAAGACTTGAAAGATGCATTCCTTCTCCAGAAACGGTCCCCAGACAGACCAAATCTCTAATAAGAATAGCAAGCCGAAAATATCCACGATAAACATTCGTAGACCCGTACACGCCCTTAGGAGATCGAGCGTTGGGCCGATATAGTGGGGCGTTTCGAAGCTGAATACTTGGCCATCTCGGAGGAGTTGTAGGGTACGAATGCATTTGAGGAAAGGGGCATAGCTGAGCGAATGAACGAGGTCGATCGTATCAGAATGGAGAATGAGATTCTCCAATCGCGGCACGTGTAGGTCGTCCCAGTTGAAAACTCGGCGGGTTCCGCAAATGTAAAGCGTTTGGAGGGCAGGGTATTCTCGGGAGGGATGGAGCGTATGATTGTTCGCGGTCATACACAGGTACTGTGCGTTTGGAGCGTCGATGACCCCATCGAGCGTGTTATTGCTTAGACACTCGACATTGTCGAGCGCTATATCTGTTGCATATCGCATATCTGGCAACTTCTGTAGCCGGCATCTCCGGAGGATCATCGATCGCATGGATGGTAGATGAGGGAATAATGGCATTTCCCCCAGTATACGTAGCGATAAGTGGAGCCATGTAAGCGAAGGCATTGGGTATGTCAATGGAGCAAAAAGGTGTGCACTAAGATGTGAGCCTGGAAGTGTGGACTGATGCAACTCTACGGTGAGACGCAGGGATTTCCACCTCAGGCATAAAACTCCATCGCTACCTGCTAGGATTTTGAGGAGAGGAAGGATATGTGATTTCATGCTGAGATACGTGAGCTCGTTGCGGGATTTTTGAGTATACCGAACGTCGATGTGCAACAGCGTCCTTGGCCCAATTCGTGTCAGTCGTGTTCGTAAATATCGTATTTGTAGTTTCGTCAAAGTGTCGTTGCCGAGAATGATCTTGTATCTGCCCCAGAGTGAGGAGTGACCGAGTGCTGCGACTCTCCAGGCCTTGCAAACAAGAAGTAACGTCTCAAAAGGTCTAAGAGGCGTTTCTTTCTCCAGGTAATACGCGAACACTTGCCCCAGGACGTCGAATGGCAGGCGGCCTTCTCCAGTCATGTTGTGGTTGGTGGTCATCCTTTGTTCCCAGAGGACTGCGGCGTAACCATGCCAGATTTTTCGCGGTATCAGAAGAAAATAAATATGTAATATTCACGTGATAGCAAAGAAAGTGCATCACCGGGACAACTCTAGTGTATGGCACGGAAGGATTAAAACTGCTCTAGCGAGTGGTCATTGGTCCCAGTGAAGTCTTCCAGGAAAGAGGCTTGCAATGAAGTACATTCTGGTAAACGAGCCTGAATTCCTTTGTGATGCAGTTACACTATCTTCTTTTTTTTTTGGCTTTAGGCAGCAAAATCAAGTGGTCGGGATCGAGTTTGGAAAACAAAGCAAGGTCTGACTACCTAATCTGATAAGCCATCAAACGTGATTCCCATCGGGACAAAGGAGACAAACGAACTCCACTCTTGCTCTCCACCGCGTTTGACTACTTTCCTTACTATTCACACAACCACGCAACCCGCCCAGTAGCACTTCGCAAACTCGAGTACCGTAACGGTATTGTCGACTCTACAAGGCTAACTGTTCAAAGAAGCGAAAACATCATCCCTAGTCACAATGCCAATCTCACAAGAAGAGCTGGAGACAACAATCCGAGATGCGTGGCCAGTTGATCACCTCGTACGATTGTTCTATGGTACCCCTCTTCAATCACGGCTCATATGTTTACTGTCCGACAGGAAATCATTGATGTCTCGAGTGGATGTGGAGAAAGCTATGCAGTGGTCATTGTTAGTCCGGCTTTTGAAGGCAAACTAACGCTCGCACGACATAGAATGGGTTGGTTTTGGTCCTTCTGCTGGTGATCATTTCGACTGACCATGTTGCCTATTAACAGTAAATGAAGTCCTAAAAACTCAGATTGCACAAATGCACGCGTTCTCTCAGGTGAATGACGCGACTGGTGACCATCAAAGTAAATGACCATGTCTTTCCAGAAAACCTTTACACCAAAGCAGTGGGCCGCAGACGTGCAAAAGAAGAAAGAGGCAAAGGAAATGAAAGAAGAGATGAAAAGCACCGTCACTGAGTCGGATCCAGGACCTGTCAGAGTGGCCGCAGACGTTTCTATCGATACGGCACCCGTCGAAAGCGTGCCCAAATAGGACTCCTAATTACACGGCACAAGTTGTGGGTGTCTTGACGTGTCTAGAGCGCGGAAAAGGATTTGGTTGTTACCATACCCTTGCTTTAGGTTGCCGATGAAGTCGCCTGGCCTACTATTTATCATACCCATGAAATAAGATTCTGGTTCATCACGGATCCTCACATACTATATGTCCTGAGACATCAATGCGTAATTTTTCCAGTCTTTTTTGGAGAGGGTCATAGGTGGTGATCG
>WSTO01000364.1:0-14274 GCA_019627685.1 Serendipita sp. 399 | reverse complement strand
GGTGGGAGGCTAAGTTGCTTTAATCGCCGATCGTCCGGCAAAGGAGCCGGATCAGATCGTCCGTCTTCTATATCCGCATAGTCGAGGTATTGTTCCCACTCTTCGAAATCGTCGATCAACTTGCTGGTCTCTTCATACAAACCAGTAGGATGTCTCTGCTTTACGCGAGGTGCCTTGGTCATGTAAGCGAGGAGGTTGCGCATTGGTGGATAGTCGGACCGCGTCTCCATCGGGCGTGTCCAGAAAACGGATCGGTCAGCCCCGGGTAGCACCGTGGGCTTCTGATCGTTTTCTTCGAACCAATAATGCGCTTTCTTGATGACAGGAAGCGAATAATAGGGGCGAAGAGGCTCGGTGAGGTCCTCCATTCCATCGTCCATAGTGAGATCCATATCATTAGTCGAGGGATTATTAGCCGAAATAGTAGGCGCGAGTCCCGCGGGGTTAAGAAGTTGAAGTGGGAACCCACCCATTTGAACTGTAGTCAGAGGGAAGAAGGGCATGGTCGCGACAGGGGTGTCAGTGAAAGGGGGCAATAGGTTGAAGAGCCCCCCTGGTTGATGAGGTTGGGGGAATGCAGGGTTCTGCCCAATCATGCCGGGGACAACAGGAGTGGGGTGTATGGGTGCTGCCTTCATCGCACTCGGACGCACGAGTTTTGGTACTAGTTGGTAGTGGATGATCCCTTTAGGGCCCATGGTGTGAGCAAAGATGGAAATTGGTGCAGCGTAATGGCAATTTGCTGCCATTTCCTGTTCTGTTGGGCGATCCGAATTTGCTTGTCGCATAATGGATTCTGAGATGACAAAGGACGATGCAGGGACCTCTTGAAAACTGTCAAAGCCTACAGGTTGAGGTTCTCGTACGACCGTATCCCATGCTGGTACATCGTGAAGCTCAAAGGCATACGAGGTATGTTCGCCAGTATAGATCAGGCGAATGACCAATACATGATTCTGAGAAGGTATAAGTTTGCATGCTTGAATGGAATGGCGTTGCTACTCAAATTAGGGTCATGCAAGATGAATGATTTCCAATGGCTTACATCTCGGTCGTTTGAATGCTGTAGTTTCAATTGGGCCGTTTTTTTGGTCTGCAGATCCAGGAACATCACCGTACGCGGACGATGCACCATGCTGAGTACCGTGCCTTCTATCGACATGTATGCAATTTGACAGTGACTCTTGTGTAGTTCAACTAGCTTGAATGGAGGCTCCGCTAATGGTTGGTCTATGCTCAATGCCTCCAACGCCTCCATGGAGATATGAACGACGCAGACCTCCGTCTTGGTACTTGGTTTTTCCCCAATGGACCTGAGTGTCGCAATGACGATCCCCATCTTTCCGTCGTGACGCATATAGCGGACCGTGAGATGATTGATCGCCGTTCTGGTGCGGCATTTGGCAAGTAGGGCGCAGCCGCCTCCACGTTCCTCTGGGTTCTCCAGGTCCCATACAACGACAGCAAAACTCTCGTCTTCCGATGATTTGGTGGCGGCAACCAGCCATCTACCCCCAGGCAGTATTCTGACCATGTAGGGTCGCTCAAAGGAGCTGAGGATGTCTTTCTTCGCCCGCGGAACATCTTGTTGCCAATTAATATTCAGGAGTATTGCTCTTTTTACGAGGCGTTCAACGACTTTCGCGGACATCGATGCGATTGACTGAGGCTGGTATGGGAGAAGGAGATGTAGCCTTCGCATAAGTCGCTTCCAAACCACTGGTGATGAGACGATTCGATGAAACTGGCGAGATACCTATTTTCAAGAGACATCAGTAGAGTGCTTGGTGGCAACTATATATGCCTTATTGAACACCGTCATCATTGACGTCCAACAACAATGCACGAGCTCGTTGGCCCTCTAGGTCAGGAGATTGTGTATGGAGTAGTTGAGTATGAGACGTTTACCTACTCTCCGTAGACGAATAACCACATTTACGGGTAGGTAGTCAACGATTTCGAACCATAGGTCGGCAGGCATCAACAAAAATGCGCGGGAAGGTCCACTTAAGCGCATGTATCCGTTCATATTGAAAATTTGGGAGACTTTTGCCGAGTTTTTCGACGATAGACCGCGGCCGCGGAGATGTGATCGGGAGTGAGTAGGAGCCCACACGGCGCCAGTAGCTTACAACGGACCAAAGAGCACATGAAAAGTGGTGTATGGATCGATCTAGCTACAGTACAGAGGGCTTGGTAATAACTTCGTACATCTGGATAACATCCCCGACGAGAAAGTCGCCGGAATAACTTGACAGAGACAATCCACATTCCATGCCCTTTCGTGCCTCTGTGATATCTTTTTTAAGATGACGGAATGTATCGAGGTTTCCTGTTCAAATTTTAGAAGGAAATCGTTGCATAGAGGGATTCCCTCACCGTCATGAATGGTGGCGCCGTTGCGCATGAGACGAATGGGCTTATTCTTCTCCAAAGTCCCGTTCGTCACACGGCAACCGGCGACTTTAAGAGTTTTCTTCCCTTTGAGATCTATTTCGAACATTTGCTGAACGCTTGCTTCTCCGACCACCCTATGCTCAACGATAGGGGGTAAGAGACCAGCGACCTTTTCGCGAACAGTCTCCATCACGCGGTAGATGATGTTCGAGCTGATCAGCGGAACGGATTGCATATTGGCAATTTGGACTACGGATTTCGGAATCTGAACCCCAAATGCAATGATGGTGGCTGTCAGGCAATGAATGATTAGATTAGACAGGTTTGAAGATTGTTTTCGGGACGCCTCACCTTCTGCCGCTTTGGCCAACGCAACGTCGCCCTCTGTCACATTTCCCACGGAATATTGAACGATCTTAGTCTTCGCCTTGTCGTTTCCAATGCCTTCCAGTGCCCCCGCGACCGCCTCGGAACTTCCGCTAACGTCTGCCTTTATGAGTAGGCGTAAAGTCTTGACGGTGTCGTCTTCTTGCGGATCCACTTCGCTCAGTCGCGCCACATTAGCCTTTGCAACACGGCCGGCACGCAAGGCGTCCTCGGCTTCCTTTAACTCTTGCTCTCGTTGGTCCCTTTCAAGTCTCCGTTTCTCATTGATCGCGTTCACATCGTCAACGAGGCTTGCCAAATCGTGGTTTCGCTTTCGGTTGACGACTGCGCGTTTGATTTCGTCCTCCGTGCCCTGAATGACCTCATCACCAGCGTTGGGTAGATCTTTCCATCCCGAGATGGATACCGCACTACCTGGCGAAACAGACTTCACCGACTTTCCATTCGAGTCGGTAAGGCCCCTCACACGACAGGATGTTTGGCCCGCGATTAGATGTGTCCCTGCGGAGAGGTCACCGCGTAACAAAAGGACGGTCGCAACGGGACTATCTATGCGTTAATGACGCGCTGAGACGGAGTAGAGACACTTACCCAAAGCCCTTTTCATTCCTTGATTCTAGGACATAGCCGACGGCAGTACCCTTCGGTTCAGCACGAAGATCCATGAGCTCAGAGACTAAGGAGACGGTCTCCATCAGGTTATCCAATCCATGGCCGGTCAAACCAGAGACTTCAACAGCAGGCACATCTCCGCCGAATTCTTCCAACTGTACACCCTCGGCAAGAAGCATTTGCTTAACTGTCATCTACCATGTACAGTTAGCAAGAACGCAGAGTTACAATGTGATGGCTTACCGGGTCAGCCCCAGGTTTATCGACTTTGTTTATCGCTACGACTAAACCTACATGCCCATGTTCCTTTTTCACCAATTCAATGACTTCTTTCGTTTGAGGCATCACTCCATCGTCCGCTGCTACGACCAATACGATTATGTCGGTGACCATTGCACCTCTTGCTCGCATAGCTGAGAATGCGGCATGCCCGGGCGTATCAAGGAATGTGATCATACGATCGTCTTTGACATCAGCACCTGTCGATGTAGATAACGAGGATACTGGGAGTGAAAAGGCACCAATGTGCTGGGTGATACCGCCAGCTTCACCTTGTGCAACAGAAGCTGAGCGCAAGGTGTCTAAAAGAGTAGTTTTTCCATGATCAACATGTCCCATAATCGTCACAACGGGTGGACGATGCGGTAAAATGGAGGTATTAGTGGGAAGAGGTCTACATGATAATGTACCATTAGCTGACGACTACAATCGTATCCACAAAAGATACTCACGGCGGTACAATGTCAAAGGCTGCCGCTTCGTCGATAATGACATTGCATCCGAATTCGGGTGCAACCAAAGCAGCGTCCTCCGAGTCCAATACTAGATATCTGTTGGTTTGGGCTCATTTCCATATTCAGAATACTTACAATGATCATAAGATATTTCTGTCATGCCTGCCCTTTCTAGAGCGAACTGGAGACGGTCTAGAACATAGTCAGGATGGTCACCATAAAACCAAGTAAAAACCGTTACCAATTTTGATTCTTAATAATCTAGCGAATTGTTGAACCGAAACGTGTTTAGGTAAGAATATGTCACGGTGCGTTCGGATTTCCTTGAGCTTTGCGACTCCTTTCTTGATTTGCAGGGCCGCCCTTTCACGTTGTAATTGTTGCTCTTTATATGCTTTCATCTCAAGGTGCGAATGCTCTTCTTTTCGATGCCGAGTCTTTTCGGTGTGCACATTTGGTCGTTGAATCCGCGGGCGAGTATTGGCCTGCTCTTTCTCCCCACGTAGACTGGATTCTTCAATAGACTCATTATCCTCTTGAGACTCTTTTAGAGTATCGGGAACCCCTGTCTGCCTTGATAACCCGCTACTTCGATCAACAACGTTAGATGGTCTAGATTGTAACTTCAAGGGGTCGAGTTTGACCCGTGGAGGGAGCTCGTTAGTACCCCTAGGATGACTAGAAGGAGGTTTGAATGGCGAGAAAGGCGAATTAAGAGAGTGTGGCGGAGCTGAACGGTTTCGTCCACGTTCGACATCCTGATACGGAGACTGATTCCTATTCCGCATCTGATTGCTGTTTGGGTACTGTGACCCTCGAGCACCTTGCTGAGGTCTAGGTCGATCTATATGGGGGGCAGAGTCTCGCTGAGGGGATGCGCGACCAGCTGGGGAGCTCCTGCGAACAAATTGAGGTGGCAAGGGCATTGGCTTGACCTTGCTAGTAATCAGCAAGCTAATCGCAGATACTTCAATGAGAGGATAAAAATTTACCTGCGCCGCCCCTCCTCTCGTCGCGCTAACACTCAGGCTGCGACAGCATACCGTCGTCCAAGAGGCACAACACGGTGGAATGCCTTTACGGGTTACAAAGGACATAGAAGTTGTTTTGAAGCCTGCTCGACCAGCCGAAGTCGAGCCAACCGGTATCAGAGGGTTTGTCCGCGGGTCAAAATTTTTGGGCGGAGTTCTAATCGGCTGCGGCATTGATGCTAAAAGTACAAACAGTCGTAAAGAACAAACCGATGCAATCACACAACCACAGAACATCGAATTAAGCATCACACAACTCCACTTCCACACCAGGAGCCCGCTGAACTGGCTCGGCATCCACAATGGTATCGGTGATGGCGGTTTTATCGACAGGAATTGCACTACCGGTATTGTCAGAATGACTGAATTAGGATATTGATGAGCAACTTACTTCTCCTCTAGCGGTAGGTTCAACAGGCCACGAAGGACAACGCGAGCCCCTAGCTTCGAAGAGACTACGTTGCTTTCCTTGCACATCGCACTTTGGGTGCCTAACAAAGAGTATTATGCTTGGAACTGTCCATGGAAAGTCTACTTACAATGCGTACAGCCACTATTGCATTCGCAAGACTCTACAGTCTCAAAGGCCTCATGAACAAGACCAGAGACTAGTAAGGACATCAGAGGTGTCAATGTTATAGCTTCTACCTTACCATAATCAAAAGCCTTGGCAGCGAGTGAACTGCCACTTCCTGGTGGATCGAAGAATATCAAACTTTGGAGCAAGGTGTTTAGTATCACGGGGGATAAAAGATCAATAAAATTACCGTGCAGGCCGCTTCCTTTGTGAAGGCTTCGACTGATATTCCTTTTGAGGAATCTTGCATTCCGTCCTGAGGTGATGACCGAGGTCGAAACGGTTCAAGATGGCATGAGAAGCCGCATGAATGGCTTCAGCGGGGTTTAGTCCTCGTCTTTTCATGAGCTTGAGATTATCTTTTGGCACGTCGAACCAGAAGCCGGTCGTATCTCGTTCAAAAGGCGGACTCTCAAGATCGACAGCGTCCAGTATTTGACCTTGTCGGAGCTTGAAATAGCCAAAAATCACAGTCACGACATCTATCTTGCCGTAGAATGCACGGTGAGGCGTGCCTTGAATTTCCCTTATGCGGTAAGTCCTGACAGCGTCGTAATTGGTGAAATCTCTTGGTTTTGTAGTCCAATTGACATCCGTTCGGATCACTTTAGCGACACGCGAATCGTGGCTGATTTCTTCCACGAGGAAAGTAAGACCCTGATGAATGAAGATAGCTCCTTCGTATGCCTCGAAAAGTACTCGCGACGCCTCTATATCCTCAAGCAATCGGGCTTCGCCTCCCCTCGAGACTCTTGTAATATCAATGATACTATATGTATCCTCTTTGCTGCCGCGGATGGAAACATGAGCGGAAGGATATGGGAGATATTGTGGATGAGTATGGAACCTGGCGTCCTATCAGAAACCACGCTGTCATTAAAGGAGAGAGGCTAACCAGCCGTCTGAATCTCGCTTAAGTCTTGTGTTACATACGTCATCAAGCTGTGGCCCGAAATATTTCTGGTCCTCGATTGGGTTGATGGGCATTTCATCCGCTGCACACTGGTTCGATGAGCATAAGTGTTGATGTAGTATTTGCCTGGCTCACCTGTATATGTCCCTCTAGTATCACCCTGTTCTCCAGATCCACATGCAGTGATTCTGGTGCCTGTAGGCAGTGTTGTTGTATGCACAGATGTAAAACACAATATCATGGCTTACCTTGTCAAACAACTCGTTGGGATGCTTTGCGTAATGCTGGTCAATCCCGTAGTTATCCACAACTAGGACAGCTAGCGAGTCTCGTGCCCGCCGCCCTGCCCGTCCGGCTTGTTGTCTCTACACCATCACGTTAGTTACGAATACGTAGGGAAAATGAGTACCACTTACTAAACTGGCAATAGTGACAGGAAACCCATGGATGATTACAGCGTCCAAATTCCCGATATCCACGCCAAGTTCAAGGGCATTCGTAGCGACGATACCAAGCAAATTACCGGAGAATGCTTCAGCCTCAATTTTCCGCCGATCCTGAAGAATAGTTTTCAGCGACAAAATCGTGAAAAAACGACCAAGACCGACATCTTGCGAGTACCCGCCCCGATACGCCATGACTCGTTGGAGGATATCCATCCTCCCCTCAGCAGTGAGTTCCGATCTCAGTATCTTCATTACAATTTCGCAGGTTTTGCGAATCTAAAAAGATGCTTCATTTACCCTTGTGTGATGAGAGCTTAGTATAGAACTCACCTTGCAGAAAACGATGGTTCTGACACCCCGTGCCATGAGAAATCTCATGAGTGCAGTTGTTTGCGTAAACGGGGAAGCCCTTCCAGACTTTGGTGCTTGCTGATCTACGAAAGGAGGATTCCATATGAGGAACTCTTTCGGTCCGGCAGGAGAACCATCTTCCGTGATGACCTCGATGTCCTGCGTGGTCGTATGAGGGAAAACCAATGAGACGTCGTAGCCACTTACGTCTATACCGAATATAGCACTCATATGCTTTCGAGGTTGTGCTATTGTGGCACTGCAAGAGACGTACCGGACTCGACGGTCTGCTTTCATACATCAGCTACGCCTGGGATAGATCAAGTCACTGACTTCCAACCGCAGCGCATATGCGTCTCAGTCGCCTCATAATCTGTGCGACATGACTAACAGATATTCAGTGAAGTGAGTAGGCTAGCATCACGAGTAACGCACCTCCCTAAAGGTCCAGAGTAATAATGTAGCTCATCTACTGCTACGATTTTCAAGTTTTTGAGGAAGCTAATCGGATTCAGTGTCACGTCAAAAAAATATTAAGGTAGCAATTACCGTCTCCATTTCTCCTCTTGAGGCAAAATGGACGCGTGGAGCATGTCCTGTGAACCGTCTGAGCATTGAGAGGATCATTCACCAGGAGTTGAAGCACAAAATTGGTGAATATCACCGAGGCAGTCTCTCGAATATCTAAAGAGACTTAGTGTATGGGATTTAGACAGCGAAATTGAAGCGCACTTGGTCGTTTATCTTTCGGAGTGTCTCCATCATAGGTAGAAACCTTACACGAAGATTAACAAAAGCCTATCTTGTATGATCGAATTACCTTGATATCTTCTAACCCGGGACATGCGTGGACTAACTGGTCTAAGGCTAGACGTTGATCCTGAGCTAACGCCTTTCTGTCGTCAGCATAGCGGATCAGGGAACGCTAATCATCACGCACTTTGGTGGGATAGATGTAGATTGCGGTAGCATCTCGGTCTTCTTCCAGGAAGAGCAAAGCAGGCGCCTGGTAAATCACACTCTTCCCGCTGGCAGTAGCCGTACAAACAATGACGTGTTTCCCATCCCTTATGGCATTGATAGCGTCGGCCTGGTGCTTGTAGAGCTTTGATATACCCCGCGATTTTTGGAGCCCTTCGACGACATTTTCGGGCAATGGCATAGTCAGTTCTCCTGTTGTACGTCAACATCGGACCACGACATTTGGGGACGAGGATACCGAGCAAAGGGTCCTTCCTGGAAAAAGATCGATGTTCCACTATTTGGTCATGATACCACTCTTCTCTCTTGAGTTCCTCAATAATCCCCGTCATTGGCGGTCTAGAGACGTGGTTAGCCATCGATTCTTGATCCTTCCGTTTCCCCTTCACAGGAATGTGATCTCTTGCCGCCTGTTTTATCAACTGGACGGGATCCTCCTCTCCGTCTGGTGGGCAGGCGGCAAGGAGTCTGAGTTCATCAGTGAATGAAATAATGCAGTATGACAGCAATCACTTACTCGTTCACCGCTTGAGTGAACCGGATATTGCGCTGTTCAATCAATTTTTTGAGTTGAGCGGCGGTCATTGAGGGTGGAACAGAGTATGAGTTTTCAGGTCTCGGGCAAATTCAGTAGAATTTTCGTCTAGGGAATGATACACACTCGGCTGATTTGTATTTTTTTGTGCTTTCAATGAATTCAAGCACTAGTACGTGATCTTCGTCATCCAAAATGGGACCACTCGGCAATGCATAAGTAGGTGAAGATGCTCGCTTTTTGCTATCTTGATTCTCGGAAGCATTCAGCTTGACTTGGTCGGCGGGTATGTACCCAAAGCGAAGTAGGTCGGGGATAATAGTCCTGTGGTTGGTCAGCGATGTAAAGGCCACTACGCGCGCCTTACTTGACTTCGGCAACATCTTTGAGGTCAATCGGCCTATTGGTGTGTTGAATGAGGTCGGAATACTCAAAATAGAATTAGTCCAAACCTCTTCAGCAAGTTCTCAGCTGACTTCCGGACGACGGGGAATGTCTGCATCGACTTTAGAATATCCGACATGGCAGTTGAAGGAAGTACGGACTGTAGCCAGATGCTTTCTAGAAGAGCAAAAAGCCAGGACGGTGTTGAGGGCCTTGAAAGTCTTGAAGTAGTCAGTCGAGTGTTCAACAGCCCCTGGTTCTCTCCTAGCTCGCCTTGAAAAGCTGTGGAAGATGAGAAAGATATTGCTGCATAGAAATGAACACACCTCCTCAAAGTACTGAGGCCAGTGGGTCCGCTGCTCGACATCTTGCCCGGCATTATCCTGGCCACGGGACCGCTTTGTTGGACGGGAACTGTGCTCATGCTCAGTCGTGGGTAACTTCCTTTTGATACTAAGAGCGTCGGGGCTGTCGGGATCGTCCATGTTGGTCTTTAGTTTCAGTCAAAGTTGTGGCAACGAACCCAACTTGCCCACCACCACATTGGCAGCGCCGCCGTCGCTCAACGCGAATGATAATCAGAAGAGAAAGAAATACAGTGAGTTTATGACTTTGTGCTATTAATGATATTATTGTATTCCTGATAACGCGTAGGCTTTGTTTTTGGACTGTTGAGCAAGACCATGTTGTTGTCCCCTTCCGCGAATACGCAGTTGCTCGCAAGGATTCTCACATGCTTCCAACGTTTGACATGTCGTAACGTTGAATATTTTGCGGTGGGCGATCGCACAAAGCCAAAGAATCAGTAGGGGAAATACGACCCACAATCTTGGCCAACCCTTAAAGTGGACCAGCAACTCATCTTCTTTCAACATTGAAACGGAGTCAGTTCACTCACTCGCTTACGAGCGGAGGTATCAACTCGATGGATAAGGTGAATTCTCACCGCACAACCAATCCTATCGTCTCTAACGGATCCGTGAGCAGAATGAGGCAACTGACTCTGAGCCTGACGCGAAGAACATCAATTGTACTCGGAGCCTGACGACACTGCGGGAATAAAAGCAGCCTTTTCGCCAAATCGGCCTCCCTCACCACTAAAGTCACGTCATGTCGTCCAGCGAAATACGCACGGCGGGTCTCAACAAAATTTTCCACGCCATCATCAAGGGAGAACAAGCGGTGACGCCCAAAACGGCCCCGCGGTTTCTAGAATCGATCTACACTCAAAACGATCGGCCCGCATGCCTCCACAGACTCATCTCAGCACCGAACGGGCTCTCGCTACTTCAAAGGTCAATGTGGTGTGATCTCTCGCCCACGTTTTGCAATGGACACGCCGCAAAGCTGCTTGATTATCTTTCTTCACCGGATATCCTCGCCTTGGGCGCGGGATCAATGCTACGAGACATTCTCAAAGCAATGGTCGAACCGCCCATCTTTTGGGACAATTTGGTCAAATTATTGCGGGAGGGCAAACTGAATGAAGAGGGGCAGCTTGGATTTGCGTGGCTGTTGTGCCGAGTGATCCATCTGTTTCCGTCGGAAGAAAGTGGCCCATTTCGCGATCTCTCGCGGGACGACGCAATTATCAAGCCACTTCTAGCTTCGAGTAACCCCAACACACGAAATTTAGCCCAGAAGATCCAGCATAGGGCAGCAATACACGACACTGGGGCAACCTTAGATGACCAAGCTGGACCAGGCGGGCGCCACGACAACGATTTCGTTGACTTCCGGACAATCTCCATCATTCCAACTGCAGACGAAATTCGATCGAAGGAGCCCGCATTCATCAGACCCAGTAACATGTTCGAGGACGAAGGCACTCGCGAAAATCGTCCAGGGCTCTACTTAGACAACCAATTTAGGCTTCTTCGAGAGGATATGCTGCACGAAATTCGGGAGGAGCTACGCCCGGATGTCAAGCGCAAACAATCTCGAAACCTTCAGCTCACTGGACTGACGCTGATCGACGTACATTATAAACCAGAGGATGACACCAAGAAGAGGAGGGGTGTCCGCTGGGGCGTTGTCCTTCACTGCGCGCGCGATTTTTGGCAATTTCAAAAGGAAAAGCTGTTCAAACCATTGAAACGCAAAAAGTGGCTACAAGAGAACCGCAGCTTTTTGAAGCATCAATCGGTCGCTTGCCTCAAGGTGGACGGTGAACTCGTTGCACTGACCACCATTGAACGCGACGAGGATCTTCTGGCTCGCAGCCCACCCGATATTGTCCTTCACATCGAAGGAGCTGCTAGTATCATTCGGTCTCTCATCAAGCTTAAAGCGGCATCCAGCATCACTTTGGTTCAAATCAACACAGCGATCTTCGCCTACCAGCCTATCTTGAAGGCGATCCAAGAAATGAGAGACATTCCATTGGAGCAGGAGATTCTTTTTTGGAGCAATCAAAGCCAACAACAACCACGCATTGCCATTCCAACCCGTATCGTCAATTCCATTCGGCAGACGCCTTCACAAAACCTCCAAACTCTGCTACAGCTGAGTAAAGCAGTGAATCTCGATGATTCACAGAGTGCATCCTTACTAGAAGGATTGACAAAGACGGTCTCACTGATCCAAGGTCCCCCAGGTGAATTTTATTGTTAATGATTTAGTGTGGCCTTAACACCATTCTAGGGACCGGAAAATCATTCATTGGGGCTCTTCTGGCAAAAGCCCTTCAGCATTTCGCTGACCAGAAGATTTTGGTTGTTTGCTACACAAATCATGCCCTCGATCAATTTCTCGAGGATTTGATGGATATCGGAATTCCTGAGAAGTTCATGGTCCGATTAGGCGGAAAGTCGACAGATCGTACGAAGCGCCTAGCTTTGCAGCATCGACACATACGAGAGGGCAAGCTCACCCGTGACGATTGGTCCCAAATTAGGTTGCTGGAAACTAAGATACGGGAGCTAGACCAGTCATTACGCATAACTGCTGACCGTTATCAAAATACCAACATAACCGACTCGGAAATCATGGACTTCCTAGAATTCGATACACCCAGTGAAGAATTCTTCGAAGCATTCTCAGTTCCTACTAGCTCCGCTGATGGAATGACTACGGTGGGCCGGGATGGGAAGGGTTTTAATAGATTCTATCTATTGAGACGCTGGAGGGACGGCCGTAATGCTGGAAGTTTCACGAAACACTCCGTTGCTGTGGATGCTGCACATATATGGGAGATGTCTCCCCCGGCACGAAATGCAAAGTTCGTTGAATGGAAGGAGGCCATCCTGCGGGAAAAAGCGAGCTCAGTGCAACAGATTACACAAGAATACGATCGAGCGCAAAGGGAACTGGATTCCATATTCGAATCAAAAGATCGACAAATTTTAGGCTCTGTGCGCATTATTGGCTGCACGACTACTGCCGCTGCAATGTATCGCGATCGCATCAACGAAGCGTCACCGGACGTGCTCCTAGTGGAAGAAGCCGGAGAAATTATGGAATGCCACATCTTGACCGCGCTTAGTCGGTCGGTTAAGCAATTGATCCTAATTGGTGACCACAAGTAAGTAATCGTCCCCTCCTCTCGCTTCTTAATCTCGCTTTGTCTTTTCTCAACAATGTTCACAGGCAATTGCGACCAAAGGTTCAAAACTATGAGTTAACAATGGAAAAAGGAGAAGGATACGATTTGAATTGCTCACTGTTCGAACGGCTCGTTCTGAAGAATTACCCTCATACAACCCTTCTTCAGCAGCATCGGATGCGGCCAGAGATATCCGCTCTAGTGAGACTTCTCACGTATCCAGATCTCAAGGACGCGCCAGGCACACAAGGAAGAGACGACGTACGTGGCCTGCGCTCAAATGTCGTTTTTATTCAGCACAGCGAACGAGAAGATGATAATGCGGAACTCGAGCGTGACATAGACAAGGAGGCATCGCAAAATGGCTCTAGCAAGCGAAATCAGCACGAAGTATCGATGGTCCTGAAGATTCTCCGCTACTTAGGTCAACAGGGCTATCACTCGGATGAAATTGTTATTCTTACGCCGTATTTGGGTCAACTCCGTGCACTCCAACGCGCATTATCCAAAGATAATGATCCCGTACTCAACGATTTGGACTGTCATGATCTGGTTCGTGCTGGTTTGATGGACCCTGAAGCGGCGAAGATAGCCAAGAAGCCAATCAGAATAGCGACAATTGGTAAGTTAACCATGCAGATATTCGTTACATCTATACTCACTGAAGGCAGACAATTACCAAGGAGAAGAAAGCGAGATTGTCATTGTCTCTCTGACGCGGAGCAACCCTGAACGCAAAATTGGATTTATGTCCCAGGAGCAACGTGTGAATGTTCTCCTCTCCAGGGCTCGGCTCGGCTTGATCATGATTGGAAACTCCGAAACATTCCTACAAGCCAAGGCGCCTAATAATGTGTGGCCCAAGTTGATTGAACACCTCAAGCTGAAAGGGTATATTTGTAGCGGACTACCTGTCAGATGTGAAAGGCACCCCACCAGAACCGCAGATTTAAAGACCCCCGACGACTTTGACCAGAAGTGCCCAGACGGTGGTTGCACAGCAGATTGGTACGTGATTGCCTTGTGTATCATAACAACTTCTTACTGTTTTACCATCTAGTGGTGCTCTTTTATCATGCAAGATGCATCATTGTCCATCGAAGTGTCACCAAACCTCCGACCACACGAAGATGAAATGCCTGCACCTGTTCCAAGACCAGTGCCCTCAAGGCCACCCTCGGCAATGGGAGTGTCATTCTGGTCCACCAAATGCATGTCGCAATTGTGATGAGGAATCTAAGATTGCTGAGAAGGCAAAACGTACCACATTTCTGGCAAAAGAAAAACGCGACAAAGAACAAAGAGAGCACGACCAAAAAGTGTCAGTACTCCAGGATCAAATCAAAGAAAAGCACGACGCCCTCAGAGATCGACAATTGGCT
>WSTO01000363.1:0-14337 GCA_019627685.1 Serendipita sp. 399 | reverse complement strand
GTGGATCGAGAAGAAGATTGGGAAGAGTGCGTCGTTTCTTTTTCCTTTTTTACCTTCCCCCCTTTTTCGTTGAGTTTTCTCTCTCTCGTCTTCGAAGGGAGGACTGATTCTCTGTGAGGATAGTACGTCTTCTTCATCGCGAGAAAAGGATCCAAATGGAATGGATGTGGACGTGCACGAAAACGAAGACGAGGAGGACGAACTCGCGAAATACAAATTGGACGAATACGATCAAATCGGGCCTCAAAAAAGTTTGAAGTCCATCTTCATGTGTCCGTCAAATCTGGTTCTCATTCTCTTTCCAGGTCGATTGTTTTCTAACATCAAGGGTCTGACGTACTATAAGGATGACGAAGAAGATCCGTACATTACACTCAAAGAGGTGAATATTGCACACTCTTCGATGGTGATATCTCTCAAGCTGACTGATTTATCCACGAGGGATAGGACGACGAAGAGGAAGAAAGGGAACAGCTTCAGATCTACGGAACCGACAACTTGCTGGTGGTAGCAAAGACAGAGGACGAGATCCCTCAGCTGGAAATATACGTCTACGACGAGAGTGCAGAAAACATCTACGTCCATCACGACTTTTTGCTTCCCTCGCTCCCGCTCTGTCTCGAATGGCTCGATTTCCCGCCAGCTTCTTCTTCCTCCTCCTCAAGGGGAATGGGAAACTTCGTGGCAGTAGGTACATTCGAACCGGAAATTGAAATCTGGTCGCTCGATACTGTTGACGGTCTCTTCCCGGATGCCATCCTAGGTCGACCGGACAAGTCGAAGAGGCTCCAACCCGATGAAGAGGATCAGGAGGGAATGGGAAATGCGGCCAAGAAGAAGAAGAAAAAGAAAAAGAAGAAACCGCAGAAGAAGGAGATTGACCCGCATTATCACGTAGACGCCGTGCTTTCGCTATCGTGGAATCGAACCTATCGAAACCTCTTAGCGAGCGCATCGGCGGATACTACAGTTAAGCTGTGGGATTTATCGAGAGATGTGACTAGTGGAGACGGCGACGCGGATAGTGGAGGTGCGATTCGATCCTTTCAAGTCCACAGGGACAAGGTTCAAGCCATCCAATGGAACGTAAAGGATCCTAGTGTCTTGCTTACTGGAAGTTATGATCGGACTGTAAAGACATTCGATAGTCGTGCCCCTGATAGTTCCGTGGGCGCCATGCTGGGTGCAGACGTCGAAGCTGTTCGATGGGATCCTTGGGAACCGCATTGTTTCTTCGTGAGTATATCATCCCTCGAATATATGTGTGCTCATATTTTTTCTGTTTTCGGCCAGGTGTCCCTCGAAAACGGTTATGTGCTCAATTTCGACGCGAGGACGCTCTCGTCGGATCCCGCCCATTCGTCGTCGACTCGGTTTACATTGTTTGCACATGATGGCGCGGTATCGGCGTTGGATGTCAACCCCCATATTCCGGGCTGTCTCGTGACAGGAGGGACGGACAAGACAGTGAAGGTTTGGAATGTGAACGAGAGTGGAGGGAAGCGGGATGTCTCACTCGTCACTTCGAGAGATTTGGATGTAGTACGTCCTGTTTCATTCTCACAAGCTTTTTCCCCTTTCAACGTATCTTTCGCGTCGCTTTCGATAGGGAAAAGTGTTTACAGCGGCGTGGTCACCGGACGACGCGTTGACGATCGCGGCTGGCGGCTCGAAGGGGAAGCTGCAAATCTGGGATGTGGGCACCAATGCTGGAGCCCGTAAGACGTTGGCATCCAAGCTGAAAACTGCAAATGTGACACTAAAGGAGAAGGCGGGAGACGGGGTTGTGGGTGTTGCGAACGATGATGAAGAGGACGAAGAGGACGAAGAAGATGGTTAAGCTGTGTCGAAAGCGCAAGCTTCTCTGTTTCAAAACTAAAAAGGGTCATCGCCGTGTCCGAGCTTGATGGATTCATCATTCAGGCTTACCAGCGACGAACAGCCTTGAGCAAATGCGTACGATATGTATGTTTTACCTATACTGATTCCCAAAATAAGGATTCCAAGTATTCATTGCAGGCTTTCTGCGAATGGTGCGGCTCGTTCATGTTCTTGCGTGGCTGCCGCGTTTTCTTTGCGCCGCCACTTTGTGCGTCGAATATGCGCCTCTTCGTCATGTCAAAAACCGCATTGTATATAAATCTGAATACTTTTGCGTTTTCAGATTACGCTGCATCCCCCCGTGCTTGTGACGTACGCCCATCCATCCAATTCAAGGCACTCCAGTAGACGCCCCGAATCTGCATCTTGGAGCCTACCATGGCCAGCAACCTCCGCCAACGAGCACCTCAGAGCCCAGTAGACTCTCTTTCAGAGGCTTCGCCAACGCAATCTCATGAGAGGAGATCACGGCGGAATGAGGAACGAGAAGTGAAGTCGACGTTTCCAAGTTGGAGCAAGTATACAGGTGGCAGTCGCGAGGCCTTGAGGTCTAGTTTCGAAGATACTGGTGCATTTTTATTGCTATTGTTATTGGATATCACAAAGATGGTGCTCCAGTTGATGAAGCAGCCGATGTGAGCCATTCTAATTTCCTTGTTCGCGTGCAGTATCTTATCAATTTATCCAGTGCAATTGTCCTCGTCGGATATATTCTTATTGTCTCTATATCATACACGGCTTCCTATATCGCCTCTCTCGCTATTCATGGATTATCTCCCCTATGTTCTCTCCCGCTCATCACCACAATGGTCCCAATCTGTAGGACTATCACTTCCTCTTCCTCTTCGCCTCCAAAGCAAGGTCTTCAAATCCCACAGTATCCCGATCTGGTCAACCTCCAAACAAGATTCGAATCCGTCATGGAGAGTTCCGGGATGGGTATCAGTCTGGCAATGAGCATCAAAAGCTCGGAAATGGCAGTAAGAGACCTAAACACCTTGGTGAGTTTTTTATTTGACAGCCATCGAGCACTTGAATCTGGGTTTGACTGATCGACCACCATTAGGTCAAACTTTCGGACCTCATATCCAAGGACCTCCTGGCTTCCTCTCTCGACGAATTCGTGTCCTCAGCAAAAGATGCTAGCAGACATCTCACAAGGCTCGATTCGGGAGTTGGTGGTGCCGTCGACTCGTATGTCCAACCTCACAATATAGAGAACCATGTGCTAACGCGAGTATGCACAGTATTCTTGCGATGGACGACTATGCGATCAAGTCCCTGGAAGCGATCGTCCAGCACGAAAAGTCGAATAATGTCCTCAACTCGGTGCTCTTTCCTTTTAGCTCGTCCGTTGCAACTCGGAAGAAGTTGATGGAGACATTCAACCAAGCTGCTGGATTGATGGAATCGAACCTGCGTCGTCTAGTAAGTCTTAATCTGAGAAGTTAAGTCAAACTGGTGACTGACCCGAAGTAGATAGAGGCTGCTCTGGCCACCACAAACGTGCTAAATAACCTCGAGTCTCGGCTACTGATCATACACGAGATCGTCTCGCGCGAGGAAGGGAATACAAAGCTACGAAGGGAAGAAGTGGTATGTCCTTCCACTGTGGAATCTCTTCTAACTAGTTTCTGACTATGTGTGCAGCTCGCGGATCTGTGGACGTATGTCGGTGCAAATCGAGCCAAACTCGCAAATTTCGCCTCGCATCGAGACCTGCTCTCGCAAGTGGCAGCATATCGGTCGGCTGCAGCGGTCCAAGTCGGAGGGACGCTCGTCCAACTGGAGAAGCTGGCGGCGGACTTGGACGATCTGAGGGAGAGGGTGGCGACACCGCTGCTCTCGGAAGAGGCGAGCATTCCGATCGAGGTGCATATCATGACGTTGAGAAAGGGCGTGGAACGGTTGACGGAAGGACGGGGACGGGCGAAGAGAAGAGAAGAGCAGGTGAGGGAGAGGATATTGGAGGGGCCACAGTACCCAGAGCTAGGGTCCCTATAGCAAGGCTTGGAAACAATTTAGTCGATATACGGTGTATAGTGTGTTTGTTTCAACGATAACTTATTGTGTTTATGCCATGTATCTTTCGACCACTACACAGCTGGCTTGCCTTTAGACAATCCCTTCTCGGTACATTAATTATTTGTCTCCCTTATCACCAGCCGAAGTTGTTTCTGCCCTCCTCAGGTGTAGCACGTCTTCTTCATCGTCCGGGCCTGTGGAGGCTGGAGGGGCACACAACTTGGGCATCACACATACGGCTATATTCTGCTCGTCCCAGTCCACCGGCCTAAGCGATAGCATCAGATTGACTCGTTCAGTCCGGATATCAGACTGATTTCAACAATCGCTTATCCTATGGGTTAGCAGCTGGCATTAGACGCTCGACTGCGACAAGTACCGCGTTGCGAGTGGCCATTACCCCGCATTTTGAGCAATTATGTCTCAGGTACCGAGAAACTTTAGCCTTTATGCGCTTTATCTACAACCGAGTGATCGATCTCAGCACTCTTGCTTCCCTCCCGCCTCTGTGGCCCTGCTTCTGCTGGTCGGTAGGCTGGACCTTGGCCACATGTCAAACTCTCTCGATTCGTGCATTGATGAAGCCACCAAGAGAGGTTCAATAGCGCAGCTCAGCTATAGACCTTTTTGACCCACAAATTGCAGAAAACTCCGCACCTAATGCAGCAGCAATGCATCACGGGACACGGGGTACACACATAGAACACTCATTATAATACATAACCAGGCACCAGGCACACACAGAGCATGGCTGCTTTCTGCGGCTGGACTCTATATCCGTGCCAAACCACACTAGCTCAGTGGTCCTGAATGGCCAAGTCCTTTTATCGGTCGGTCATCGACCGAAGCTAACCAGGAGGCTGGATAGTAGCAAAGCTGGAGACGATGGGCGGTTGGACAAACCACCTAACCCACCCTGGAGCCGACCATCACCTACCGTACGTACAATGATGTCTCAAAACCCAGATATTCCCGGAGTCATTGCGCTTTCCCAATCGGATAATACTCGATTCTACCATTCCTGCTCCCTCCGACCTCTGCATCTGCTGACAGCCTTAGGACGACGTCGAGTACTCCAGATACGAGCACAGATGATACTCATTACGAAAATTGCCATGGAGGGGCTATAGAGCACCTCGATCGAGTGATCATCGAGAGCCCGTACCTCGTACAGCCGATGGAGGCGGTTCGAGACGCACTTTGCGCGATTCTTCAAGTACTAGAGGTAAATACGAGTAAACCTATGGCTAATCAGTATGCTTATATGCCGTACAGGGAATCAACGTCGATAGCCGACTGACACATTTGATGAAACTGCTTCAGCTCCATCTTGCTACGATCGAGAACCAGATTTCCAAGCTCGATAAGGACTTCAAAATTGACAATATGTCTCTTCCTCTCAATTCAGTTGTCCAGGACGCGTTCCAATCCTACGCAAGGTTGGTTGTACTTACGTTGTTCATGCCATAATTATGACGCTCTCTACCTGTACAGTCACCTCAGGATCGTGTCAAACGCATTACATAGCGGCACAATGTCATCTGTCGACTCAGGAGATGCCGAGCATGACCTTCCATTGGATAGAATCGACGACCTGGACGTTGCATTCCGAGCGTATACCGTGAGTGTTGCGATTTGACTGCGGTTTCACCACTGAGAATACCTCAGCGTACGGTCCACAACTTCGTTGGCAGCACAGTCGATCAAATCAGGCCCGACTTTTCTCAACCCACCAAAGCGGCCACGAGAGAGAGTGCGTGTCCTCCCCCATGTACGGAACTCAACTCACATATATAACAGACAAAAAAGGACACTTCACTCGTCTCAGAACGCCAAACGTTTATGGAATTCAGCATGCGCCCTGTCTTGTCGGAACTCGAACCAAGACATTGAACAGTATTCGTCATTGGGTAGAGGACGATTCTTCAAGCCGGATGTTCTGCCTGCTCGATTTCGCTGGATCAGGAAAGTCAACCGTCGCTAAAACAGTGACTCAAGAATGGACCAAGCAGAGGGTGCTGATGGCGCGGTTCTTTTTCTCTCGCGACTCGGCTGAGACGATGTCGACTGGCGCGTTTTGCACAACCGTGGCGAACGCCTTTGCCAGTGGAGACACGCTCTACAAAGCGACTATGAAAGAATTTCAACGACATCCGGACTATCTCCTTTTCCCATTCGAAGAGCAATTTGAAGGTCTAATTACCACTCCTTTGAAAGCGCTGAATCGACGGGTCATTCTTGTCATCGATGCGCTAGACGAGTGCGACAATTCCTATCATGACCGAGATCAACTACTCGCCACACTCGCGGATCAGCTTCACTCGATTGAGCACGTCCGAGTGTTCGTGACTGGGCGACCAGAGATTGACATAAAGCACTGGGCAACAACCACAGCCGGAATTCATTGTACCAACTTCATTCAGCTGGAGGGAAATCATGACGATGTGGAACGATACATCGATCACAGGCTTCGAAACCGGTTGCCCAAATCTCAAGGTCAGCTCCGCAAGATCGTCTGTCAAGCGGAAGGTGTTTTCATCTGGGCCCGAATTGCATGTGATCTCATATGCCAAACAATCAATGTCAAGGGCCTTTTGGATTCGTTGGGAATGGAGGTTACACTGGATCACCTGTACCTAATCGCGCTCGAACAATCGGTACCGGAAGACAAATACTCACGGCAGGCAGCGGTGATGATACTTGAGATGATACTGGCCGTGAAAGAGCCTTTAACAATTGCAGAGCTCGAGCAGCTTTCACCAGGATCGGATGTGGTGGAAAAAGTAGTGACTTGTTTGAGCAGTGTCTTGCTGCACAAGGACCGAAACGACCCCATCCGGTTACTCCACACGACCTTTCGTGAATTCCTTACAAGCGCACTGAAAGCGAAACAATGGTTTGCGGACGTAGGTCTGGGACATTATTCGCTTGCCACGGGGTGTATAGCGTTCCTGGACAATAGGCCACGCCCAGACCACCCAAAATGGGAGAAGGAATTGAAAAGGAAAGTCCACATTGCGGTCTCTAAGTCGCTGGCTGACTGGTTACATAGACCGTTTGCCTATTCTTCGGCCCTTTGGGCTTATCACTGCGAAAAGTCACGGCGAGGCTTGGGCCTCAATGAGAAGATTACTCGGTTCATGGAAAAAGGCCACAAGCACAGTCTGTATCATGTCGGATACGTTCCGTCACATCAATTCAAGGACCTAAAAGCTTGCTTGGCTTCTTTATGTGGTCACAATATGGTAAGCCTTTCGGAAGCCCATGAGTTGGTGGTCACACACTCTCCCAGTCACCGTCGATAACCAGCACATTGATCACTAACACTCTCGAACTGGTAAGTTCATTTATTTTGGTCCAATCTTTGTACTGACTTTCGAAGATTGTATGTCCCACGATATACTACCTTGAGCCAAAGCTGATAGACGTATAGAAAGTGAGTTAGTCGCGGAAATAATAGGCTATGGCTCTCATGACGGTATATATGCATGACCCTAGATGGTACGTCCGTATCCTTCACGGTGTTATCATGACTGAAAGCCCACCTTGTGAAGAGAGTGCGTCATTTATGTGATAACTAAGAGAACTACTGACATTCTAGATGAATACAATGGGAAATAGATTGTGAGTACGGGTGTAGAGATGGAAGCTGTTGATTTGTACGCACGGACACCTCTCTAATGGCGTTTTGACCGTCAATGATGTTATGGTCTATTCTACATTGTAGCAAGTACGTATTTAAACCTCATCACAGTGCTTCTGGATATTATTCGAGCCATATTCGGTGCTGACTACTTCTTTTGCCCGTTCCAGCACGTACGTATCTGTATCTAACAATTTAGAATTGGTAGCTGACGGGATACTGATCTTGTATTGCTTTAGTTTGTACGTATCTTTCTTGCTGGGTCGGGAAACCACTGGCTGACAACGACACGGTTTTTTTGTACGTCCAGTTTGTGCGTTTCTTGGTGTCTCGACCTCATGTTTGGTGAATTGACATCGAATTGGTTACAATGATGTGATTCTGTCATACGCTCAGTTGGTGTGTATCTCAGACCTTCGAGCTTGAATTGTGAGATTGACAACGCCCTGGGTTTCTTCATACTTTCAGGATGTATGTGATAACGTCCACTGACCTCGTATTTACTGATATCGACCTATTTTTGCCCTCAGGACGTGCGTACCCTCAACCACTGAGTTTGTATCTGATGATTGAGAATGGCTTAAATTTTTCGTACTTCCAGCCGGTGTGTACCCGTCTTTTGACTTGGAGTTGGAGGCTAATAACGATTTGCTTTTGTTGTACTTTTAGGTTGTACGTATCTCAACTCTTGACCTTTGATTTGGAGCTGACGATGGCTGAATTTGGCGTACTTTAGTTCGTGCGTATCGAATCCTTCCAGCTTTGGATTTTGTTGGCTAACGGTGAACTGATTCCGCTGTGCTTCCAGTTTGTGTGTAGTTTAGCTCGAGACTTGAATTTCATGACTAACGACCATTTGGTTTATTGATCGCACTAGGACGTACGGATTTTCTCTATCTCCTCTTCACTTACTGACACTCACCTATTAGCTGGTGTGTACTTGCAATCACCCAGTTTCGTACTGCCCACTCACTTCCGCATTTGACCACCATTTGGTCCACAGAAGGTGCGCCTTTTTACTCGAATTTTTCAATCGTTGATGGTGTCTCTGCATACTGCCCACACAGGACGTACGTGCCTTTATCTGAAGGTTTAGTCAGTTCCTAACGATCAGTCGCTTCGATTCTGCGTCCAGTGGGTTCGTACCCTCGCCTAGTGACTTTCCTCAGTTGCTAACCTCTAATTGCAGAAAGTGCGTAACTATATAAGTATCTATCTGTTATTGACACTGTTGTGCGATTCACACCCGAAGGAGGTACGCAGCTGTTTTGTCTGTCATCGTTTGGTCACTCACAGCAGCTCCCGTTTTGGTACCTTAGGACGTGAGTATTATCCCCGCATGAACTCCGTTTTCGTAGCTAACAACATGTTCGCTGTTTGGATCCAAACAATTAGCTCGTACGTACCACAAACCCTGTTCTTATCCCCCACTAATATTACTACTTTCACGTCGTATGAAGGAAGTATGCCTATTCTCTCCTTATACTCGTGTTTCCTAACGACATATGCACATATTTGCTCGTAGCGAGTACGTATTTCTGTCGTCCGGTTATATTAGATACTTATCGGACTCGTCATGTCTCACAGTTGGTATGTATTCCTGATTTCATATCGAAACTGAATCCTTGCTCTGTAATTAAGATGTTTTCACAGGCGAGAAAGGTATGGTTTCCTATCATGCAGTCATTATTGCGCTGATTGGGAGTCTAGCTGGACATAGACCTAGAGGAAGGAAACGAAAGGGACGACGAAACTGATGTAGAGGAAGAAGAAGAGGACGAGGACGGGAATAACAATGGACAAGTCATGTACCCAACACAGGCTACTCTGGGAGGTGATGGTGAGTTGGAGTAAGAAGCGAAGAAAGTGATTATCCCCTGAATCTCAAACCTCAGGCACCCAGTACTATCCACCAGCTCATGCAAGTTGGAAACAGATCATGCCGAGGAACGGCGTCGAAGGACCAATAAGGCGATCTATGACTCCCACAGGCGAACTCATGCTCAGCTTCTACTAGCTTTGCTATCCCTTACTTCCTAGCTTGTATTTCGCTCCGGAAGCGATGATACCCCAAACGCAATTTTGTTTGATTCAAACCTTTATTCCGCATTGTACCATATCCCAGTGCCCAAACCTACTACTCGAGCAGTTTCCTGTGTTACTACCATGTCTTTGGATAAATCTTGACACCTTTTCCCTGAGGTCTTGAGTCATTAGGAGAACGAATAGGCCGTCCAAAGGGAACCCAGTGCGAGTTCCCCAAATTCAAGAGGGCGACCATCACTTGGATTCGACCAACGCCTTACTCGAAAAACTTTTGTCACCAAATAAAATATATAAAAGAAGGAAATACGGGATATATCTATAAAGCATCTCAGATCGACTGGGTTGTGTACGTGTTCCTTAGTATTCGTTGCCCAAATGTGCCCTGACGAGGCAAGACCACGAAATACGAGAAACCATGGGCTCCTTCGCCACGACGTGCTTTACCGGAAGAGCTCTCCTTCAGGAGCGAGGTCATGCCTCCATGATCGTCCACAAGCCCCGACATACGCTCCGACAATTCCACAAAAAACTCTCGCCACCTTTTCGATTCTCAGCATAATCTTTCCTCGCTCTTGAGATAGGCTATCACTAGGGCACAAATTCAATATTAGCGATTCACTTGTTGACGAAAGTGCGTGCCTGCAACCCGTCCGTTGCCCGGTTCCTGACATGTCTAGCCTCGCTTTAGTGTATCATCGGTGCTTTTGGAGACATGATTGAGATATTTGACCTTGAGGTATGTGGGACACGCTCAAATGCGCCGCTACAGACCCGAATGCAATGTGACTGACGATAAAAAGACAAGCCATCAACCTAATCAGGGAATCTCTTATATTTTGCGGATCAAATAGCGTCAACCTCACATTCATTCGTCGTCACCAAGCGTATCCGATGGGAGACGCCAGGCGATGTGGCCATTCAGTCAGATGGGCGTCGGTCCAAAAATTGAGTTTTGTCGAAAGTTATGATGCTAGAAGGGTCATCCAATCGCGATGAGATCCCTAGGACTCGACTGCGACTATATAATCCTACCGTCTGACCCCAACAATCCGGCACACTTACTCTCGCCGCCAACGCACCATGAACTGCCCAGCTAGTACCGAAGTATCGCTTAGAGGAAGCGTAGGACAGATATCTGACGAGCGGAAGCCTGAAGAGCAGATCCCCGAAGAAAAGACGCCTAAGGCGGAGATGCCTGAAAACCCGTGGGGCACCGGCTTACACTCTCAGCCCACCGCGGATTACTCAGCTAGTCTTAATCGAAATGCGAATGATTCACGCCATATAATGGAGCCAATTGATGCGAACAAAGCGCTCACCACTGGAACAAGCCGTCAATCGGAGGACCGTCTAACCAATCTGCCGTCCTCACTTCCAGCGTGGACAAAGCAATTAATCCTTCATTGGATCTTTCATACGTTCAGGAGGGTCTGGACTCCTTCTGTGTGCGTTCTCATACATGATACCTAACAGGATCGCTTCTCACCCCTAAAGTCTAGTCTACCGAGGTTTCTTGTAGCAATTAGCGTAATTTCTGCAATTGCCGGACTTTTACTCACACCCAGCGGTATCACTTGCGCTGTTATACCCTACTCGCACAGTCTACCCGTCTGTAGGCAGACATCGGTCATTCTCACCCCGACTATCCAACTATATCGGTCAGATATCCCACTTAAACGACGCGGTTTAGGAGCTGTAGTCTTCAATAACAACGATTTGAGCTATGAGCACGCCAGAACAATTCAGGATGTCGAAATGTCAGCCAGGGATTTATCTGCTAGAGTGAGTAGCTTGCTAAGGATGTGCTGAGGGAGCTTATCCGATCAACTAGGTGTCTCTATCATCTCTTTACAACAGATGGATGCTCAAGGCTCATATCGACTCATTTGTTGACTCTGCAATGAAAACTCACATTGCTCTCCTTGAATTGGACGCTGAATTTGCTTCAGCCATGCGCTAGTCAGTAACACCTCGCTATTGGGATAGAGGGCGCCATACTGAAATTGTCGAGTAGTCTACCAATGCTCGATCACCAACTATTACACTCCCTGAAACAGTTCGAGCAAAAAACGAGCGCAAACGTCATCTCCACGGCTCTCTTCACCTTCTTGGGCCTTGACCAAAATAATCGGAAGGATTTAGTGGACCAGAGTTTTTCTCACGACCCAGACTATCGAGAACCCAAGAAGGCTGTTCAGCAGTACGTCAGTTCTCTTGATGATATCTTCCTTGGCTTGGTATGTTCTCTGTCAATGACTGCAGATAACTGGTTCATTGATTACGAATGGGCAGATAGATCGCACAACTCGCGCCAATAGGCTCGTTCATGACATGGCTAATCGCCTACGGGATATCGCCAAGGAGGCGGATATAAGTGAACGTGAATTGACCTCGAAAGGCGCATCTATTGTGTGTATTTGTGTTTTGAGCTCTCCCGACACTACTGACAGCACTTTTGGATAGCTGACCGCGCTGCGTGTCAAACTTGGCTTGAATCAGAACAGAGAACGCGACTATCAACGCAATTTGAAGGTGCTCAGTCAAGTCAACGCCCTCGAGAAGGAATGGAAAGCCTATTACAGTAGCCTTTTGTCTGCGCTCCGGAGTGGTCAAGTGGATCTCAAGCGTATAAAAGGTGACCTTCGACTCTGGTTTTCCGATCACTCGCAAAGATCTTTGATCGAATACGCAATGAGGGCCCTCAGAAGGAGCCTTGAGCAAGTCGCAAAGGTACCCGTTAAAAAGCGTGCGCGGATTGATCCATCGCCTTCGAAGTATGCAATTCGGAAGTAACTCAGCATACTGTTGGCATGTCTTGCATGGTCGCACCCGTGCTCTAATTCATCACGGATTCGCGATATTCATGGAATTGAATGCAACTTATTAGGCCGTCGTAGATTAGCAACACGTTAGCTAGCAATTCCCAAACCCTAGGGAACTTAGAGGTAAATGGCATGTATATAATGTCTGACAAATATAGACTGGGCAAGAAACTCTCAACAAGGAAAAGATATCCAGTAGGAGCCAAGGTCTTTTTAGGCTTTAGGCTTTTTGAAGGAAATAATGGACGAGGCATTGAATGAACTTCTACGTGCTCCCTGAACCAGTATGGACCCTAATCAATGCGGAGAGCCAATGTATGAATCCAGTCTGTTAAAATCGTCGCCAGTGCGAATGGAAATCTCGACCAGTGGAGCGATCAGCTTGGACTCCTCCCACATCCTACGCGAAATATTTTCACTGGTGATAAAAATTCAAAAAGAGAAAAATATGCAATATATTATACGCATCCAAGTTGACTGCTCGGAAATAAACTCGCGTACCCCTGAAATTTCGTCACTCAAACTGTGCTCAGGCGGAAGTAGGCCACTATCTCTACAAAACCTTAGCGCCGTTCATCAACGCATACCTTTTGCCTGGAGAATCGCCCTTCAGCAACAAAGACAGTGTTTGCACAAACAGGTCCGCAGCGTAAGTGATACAACCTTGTCGAAAGCGTCAGTGATCCTGCAAAGAGGCGCTTGATCTATCAATCCAGAAAAGGGAAAATCACCGACATACTTCCAATACCTCGTTTTCCCATATCCTCACCTGAACCATATCCTCTCATGACATATTGGATTGTCCGCTCTGTCCACTCGACCAGGTGACGAAGCTATTTGGTAAGTGTCACACCGCAATATTGGCCCTCTCTAGTGTTGTAACGAATTTAATCTACACTAGGACTTGTTTTGAACCGACATAGTTGATATATGGGCTACTTTCTCTTACTCACCACTTTGAGCTCTCACATGCTGAACTATCGAGCCCATGCCTTTTGGCGGACTTCTAATGAGGCTGATAGTTTATCGTGTGATCTATTTGCGGAAGAGTTGCATTTTGTTCCTCTCTGCCTCGTACAAGCCCCGACGTACCCTCGCACAGCTCCACAAGAAATCTCGCGACCCTTCAACTACCAGCACCACCCAGCCCACTTCTTGGAATCAGTTACTACCAGGGCAGAGATCTCGATTTTTAGCGACGTGTCTGTTGACGTGTCTGCATATCCGCGAACCGCCCCGTTGCCCGTTTCGAGACAATGATGCCTTCGCTCTGGCGCGTAGGCAGTGCTTGTAGGGAAATGACCAAGATACCCGCACCCGATCAGCGTGTAGAATACCCAGATGCAATGTGAGTGGCCGGAACGCGGTGTGACTGACGATGGAGGGAGAAGCGATCGAGCCAACCAGTGAAATCCCGTATAGCTTGCGGACCAAATAGGACCAAATTCGCACTTATTGGTTGTCACAGAGAGCGCGCGACAGCAAATGCTAGGCGGTGTGGCCATTCAGTCAGATGGGCGTCGTATCCAAGAATCGGGTTCCGCCAAAGGTTATTGAAGCCAGGTGGATACTCCAATGGAACTATGGCCTTTAAGTCCCCATATTGGGTATATAAAGCCTACTGTCCGGTCCAAAAGATACGGTACACTTACCCTCGCCACAGAACGCGATGAACTATCCAGCTGATACCGAAATACTACACAGAAGAAGCACAGAACAGATGCCTGAAGAGCTGAATCATGAAGAACAGACGCCTGAAGAACAGACGCCTAGTGCGGAGATGCCTGAAAACCCGTGGGGCACCACTTTACGCTCTCAACCCACCGCAGACGACTCAGTTGGTCTTGATCAGCATATCAATAATTCACACCATACAACGGAGCCAACTGATACGAATAGAGTGCCCAACACTGGAAGAAC
>WSTO01000362.1:0-14355 GCA_019627685.1 Serendipita sp. 399 | reverse complement strand
CACTGACATTCTGACTTTGCATTCGCCCATCCAACTATGGTTCCCTCTCGGCCGTAATTGTCATCTTGGTGCATTAATTTTACATTTTTCTTTTCTTTCTTCTGTTCGGGGGGGCAGTTTAATTCGGATTGGGCGTTAGACACCATGCACATCCCCATCCCCATCTTCTCCCACCTCGTCACCCTCGAGATCTGGCTCCGCCCGGCTTTTTACGACGCCAACTCGGCCATCATCATCTGTTTCGCCATCGATGATCCCACTTCTTTCTTCCATGCCGAAAGAGTGTGGGCCCCAGAGGCTAGAGAACGCACGAGGCGGAGAAACCCGCTTCCGATACTCTTGGTCGGCTGTAAGGTCGATCTCAGGACGGTGGAGGACACGGAGAGGAGAACGCACATGGTTTCGGTACAAGAAGTAAAAAACAATTTCGTCCGTTCCCACTGAACCCTCTCCGCCTCTTCCTTCCTTCTTTCCTTCTCCTTCGTGAAGGGTTTCTTGACTTATTGTTGTCGCTTTTTTTTTAGGGACAAGAAATGGCAAGACGGATTGGTGCAGCCGTTTATCTCGAATGTTCCGCAAAGACGGGCCAAGGCGTCGAAGACGTGTTCCATCACGTCGCCCGTCTTTCCCTCTAGGCGAAACCACAGAGAAAGAGAGGTCATCGAGCAAAAAGGAAGGTTGTTTGTCGTCTCTCTCGCACAAACGATAGTAATCGTAAGTACGTATTCTTGAGAATGCAGAGAGTTCCTCCCTCTCTCCCCTTCGTGACACGCGTCCACACTCACTCTTGAAGCTCAAACCTCACATTCACATAGTGATTAGTACGTAGGGTTCAGAGGAGAATGACGACTATTATCCGTGAAGAGGTCGTTACAAGTGATAAGCGATGGGAGGCAGAGGAAGAAGAGTAGATAGGACAACGCCGAATCAATTGACCATCAAATGATTTGTAGACCAGAAAAGGGTCTGGGATCCCATTAGAGGATCCTCAGACGACTAAACCTCCTCGGAAGGACCGCAATTCCAAAGAGGAAGACGGCGACGAGTTCAAAAGCGAAGATGAACGGCCAAAACGTCGCCTTTGACATGTGAAGCACACGAACCCATTCTTACGTTTGGGATGACAAACTATAGTCCCTTCGTCTCCTAGGCCAAGAATCTTCAGTACTGCAAGCGTTGGTGTGGGAGGATTGGAGGATCATTACTATCCGCCTTTATCAGGGCCTCTAACCTCCTCCCGAGCCTCTATTCCCTCCAGGAGCTCCACTCCTTTGCCTAAGCGGCAGTAACGACTGCGGCATCATATGGAAGAAAGGAATGGAGACAGACACAGGCGAAGCGACCGTCTTCGGCGAAGCCGAGATTACGGGACGAGTAAACAGCTGTATTAAGATCCTTTCCTCTCAGAATACTTCCAAGCCAGTATCACCGCCGCCGCCCTCGTCGACAACAACCTCAGCATGAATGAAGGTAGATAGATGAAAACCCTTTCTCATTCATCGAGTTTCCATTATTTACAATTCAACCACTCTCCCCGATGATGTTACCGTCGATGAGCATAGGGGGAAATAGTGGGAATGGTGCTGGTGGCAGTACAAGTTCCCCTTTGAATGACCCTAATCAACGATCACCGGATCCTTCGTCTTCATCACCACCGTCTCCCACTGTGGCAGCAGCGCGGTTGGCGGAAGTTCAAGCCCCTGTGCCGATACCCACGTTTACAAACAGTACTCCCATACTACGGGTTGCACCCTCTGGTACTCTTTCCGTTGATATGGATGCGGTCCAGCGCCTCGGGATAGATTTGAGCTTCCGGGTATCGGTCCTTCACTTATTTGGACTTTCTACGTGATCGAGAGGTGAGCCGACTCAGATTTATTGCCTGCGGTTCCCTTTTTTTCAATGTTGTTAATGATATGTGTGCTCTAGGCCTACTTTGCCGCAAGGGAAGATTGACGACGAGGCAAGATGCTACCATCTGCAACAATTCATAAGATATCAATTCTCCTCTGAATTCGTCCTTTGGTAGACATTATCATACATATACACCATCAAATTTACCCAGTAAATAAGTAACGTTTATAGATCTGACACCTTGATGTCTTTCCACGACGATCCGAAACTAAACCCACTAGTATCCACGCGAACGACACGGTAAGGATGACCAGTAGGGATAGTGAGAATCGCGGGGCATGTCAACCCGTTTCGATAGTCCTCCGGGACCCAAAACCAAAGGCCTCCAGTAGTTGGGTGGTGGATCCAACCATTCGGATCAGGGTCCAAATCACGGGAAATTGTGTCTGTTTGCAGCCAATGCAGAAGGGTTAGGCCAAACCGCTGATGCATTCTACCTAAACAAAACACTCACTTTCTAGGTTTGCGGCATCCCAAATCCGAATCGTTCTATCCCTAGAGCTAGACATGATGAATCGTCCATCTGGGGAATATGCAACGCTGACAATGCGGCAGGTATGTCCCTTCAGTGGACCACCCACAAGGACACCAGTATCCGCATTCCAGATGAAAATGGTATAATCCCAAGAGCCAGACACAATATATCGACCGTCTGGTGAATATGCAACAGCACTGACCAAATTGGGGCCTTCCAGCAGCTCATTGGACGGGGCACCCCTCTCCACATCCCAAATACAGATTGTCCTGTCGTAGGAGCCAGATATGATATGATGGCCATCTGGCGAGGATGCAATGCTTGTGATTCCATTGGTATGTCCCTCCAGTGGACGACCGACAATCGCACCTGTTGCTGCATCCCAAATGCGAATCGTCCTGTCATTGGAAGCAGAAAAGATGTAGCGCCCATCGCACGAGTATGTCACCGCCCTGACGTATTCGCTATGTCCCTCCAGCGGCTTAGTAGTTGCCACCCGATTTGCTGCATCCCATATGCGAACTGTATTATCTGCCGAGACGGAGGAAATATAGGCCCCATTTGGGGAGTATGAGATGCCAGTGACCCGCCTATCATGACCCTCTAATGGCTCGCCAATTGGATCACCTGTTTCCGCGTTCCAGATGCGGATGGTCCGGTCAGCAGAGCCAGACGCAATGAAACATCCATCTGGTGAGTACGTGGCACTAGTAACAGCATCAGTGTGTCCCTCTAGTGGCTTACCAACTGCATCTCCCGTCTGTGCATTCCAGATCCGGACTGTCTTGTCAACAGAGCTTGATATAATACAGTGTCCATCTGGTGAGTATGCGGCACTCATAATGTCACCTGTATGTCCCTCTGATGGCTTACCGACCACAGCTCCTGTTTTCGCATCGAATATGCAGATTGTACTATCCTGAGAGCAGGAGACGATAAACCGTCCATCAGGCGAGTAGGCCACGCTATGTACCCAATAGGTATGTCTTTCCAATGGTGTACCGACCGTGGCTCCTGTTTCCGCATCCCAAATGCGAACAGTTGCGTCGCGGGAGCCCGAGGAGATATACCGCCCATCGGGCGAGTACGAAACGCTCGTCACCGCGCCATTATGTCCCTCCAGTGGCTTGCCAACTGCCACTCCTTTGGCAGCATCCCAGATACGAAGCGTCTTGTCTTCAGAGCCAGATACGATGTATTGACCATCTGGCGAGTACGCAAGGCTCGTAACCTCATCGATATGACCTCCCAGCGGTCCTGCGACCAGGTCTCCTGTCTCCGCCTCCCAAATGCGAATCGTCCTATCAGCAGACCCAGATGCGATGTACTGACCATCGGGCGAGTATACAACGCTAACCACTGAATCAGTATGCCCTATCAGAGGCTCACCAATTGCCGTCCCCTTTTCCGCCTCCCAAATACGAATCGTCTGGTCGTCGGAACCAGATATAATATGTCGGCCATCTGGTGAATACGCGACACTATGGACGGCCTCGGTATGTCCCTTCAGTCCTTCGATGATTGCGGCTCCCGTCTCCGCATCCCAGATGCCAACTGTGCTGTCCTGGCAGCCAGACGCAATATAGCAACCGTCAGGCGAAAACACGACGCTTCTAATCCAACTGGTATGTCCTTTTAGCGGTTCTCCAACTGTAGCTCCTGTTTCCGCATCCCAGATGCGAATCGTCTTATCGTCAGAGCCAGAGGCAATATATTGCCCGTCTGGTGAGTATGCAACGGTATTGACGCGATCGATGTGGCCCCTCAGCAAATCTGGAAGAGTCGGCCAGCCCTTCATTCGTCCCTGTTGAACGTTCAACAAGTTATGGAACGACGCGCTGATGCCATTCCACAGATCCGTATCCGTGGGTATAAATGGGAGGCCAGATACATACACGTGGGGCGTACTCGTCACAATCGGCTCGCGAAAGACGAGTAGAAACCTCAACGTGTCGCTGATTCGGCGAACTAACGAGGAATCGGATGGCTTCAATGTCATCAGTTATTATCCTGAAGTTGTGGATCAATTAACAGACCTTGAACCAGGAGAGAATCCTCCGCAAGGCGAATTCCCCTACTCGGACCTTTGTCAATAAACTGAGGACCTCGACCCAGTAAAGCAGTCGTGGGCCTTGTGTAAAGGACTCCAGTGCCATGTACACGATCAAGTTCTGGGTATCTGCAGTATATGACAGATGGTCAGACCAGTACAAGCAGCTGTACTGAAGCGTGGTCGATATTCTCCGTTCGATTCGTGCTTCAAGATCAGGAACTCCTCTATTCGGCGTAAATGACGACTTCAAGTCACAAATGTTGAATTTGAGTTCCTTTGTCATTATCTTAAGACAGGCTACCCCAACGTCGCAGTGTGCCTGCCCAAGATCGACTTTGAGTTCGGATGGACTACTGCTAGATCCTGTGAGGAAATCGATGACGGATAGATGTCGAACACGTATGCCGTTATCTTCCTTCCCATCCCGGTAAACCAGCGAGCTCAATTTGTTGACTAGCGTCATGACGATCTCTGGAGCGAGACCCGCTAGCTGAGCGATGCTTTTGTCTGGTAAGGCTCGATGCTGGGCTACGGTAACAACAACGGCCATCACCGATCGAAATGCCTGCTGATTCTTTCCAATTCGACTACTAATCGTTGTCGAATAGAGTCGATAGAGGCCAATCAGCGCATCACCGGACTCTCCAGACAGTGCTTGATTCAAACATTGATTCTGATTGACCTCGTCTTGTAATGACCTCCACAAAGTCTCCACAAAGATGAAGAGACCACCCGAGCGCAAAACAACTCGCTCCAATCGTTCTTCCCCAGGCCAATTGTCTGGGAGTTCACATTGCTCAGCGACAAGAGAGAGCTTGTTCTGTGCAAACAGACGTATATCTTCTGCTGCTCTTTCGTCTTTCTCAAGGTCCTTGGACAGAAAATGACCCACGCAGTCCGAACGCTTGAAAAAAGCTTCGATGTCCTTTTCTTGTCGACTAGTGAACACGACCCTGAGCCAATCGACCTGCGATGTCGCCGCTAGCAAACTAGCCAGAATTGATCTCCTTCCTTGAACATCCCCACATTCATCGAATGCATCAATGACTAACACAAGTGGGTGTGGTGGTGGAGGGTGAGAGTGATTCCGGAGAGATTCAAGGAGCTGCGATAGCAGTTCGTCACCGACCGAGTTCTGATTCGAATGCGGGTCCTTGCGCAATTTGTCGGCTACCAACTTTCTATATGGTCCCCACGACTCGGCAAGCTTACACACGAGCGTTGGTAACACGTATTTCGGATCGCTGAGTTTTGGGTCGTCACGTCTGCAGAAGAATCCACCGCCTAATCGGCCTTCCTTGTGCAATCGGGCACAAATTGAGTTTGCCATGGCAGTCTTGCCGATGCCAGGAATGCCGTACAGCCAGAACATGTTAGGGCTTGCACCTGTTCTCTCGTTCAATAGATTAATAGGCTTGGGTCGTATTGCCCATTCAACGATCTCATCGAGCAAGGCAACTCGCGTTCCCTCCATGCAGCAGTGGTCGAGGCTATAGCCCGTGTCGAGTGGTTGCAGTCGGTTTAATAGCATACTTTCCTCTGGATAAGATACGTCAGGTACATCTTCAGCTGAATAAACAAAAACAATTGCATATACTTACCAAGGCCTCGGACAGTCCTGAGCGTCTCGACATCGATAGCCCTCTCAAAATCTTTCACGACAGTTTCGAAATCAGCAGTGAGCTCGCCGATTTTTTGTGCATTCTGAGCTGAAACGATCGATTGTGCCAATCTCTCTATCAAAAACGGTGATCGTGAGGTACTGAGTCGAAGAGGCAGTCCCACAAGTGAACGAAATACATACTGAACCGGCTTTGCTTGATATATTCATACGTAAACTCAGCCACGTCAAGGGCCAACGTATACAGTCGCCCAATTGTCCTTCGCAAGATATCCGCATTGTCGTCTATCGTCTCCTCCAAGCTCTTGAACGCGAAAGGAAAGATACGATCGAGTTGAGAAGTAAGCTTAGAGACCGATTGATCCCGTTTTTGTTGTTCTTTCAAAAGCTTTTCAATCAGAAAAGTCAGAGTCAGAGCCAGAATCCCAACGAAAAGAAGGGAATACAAACGTTAAAGGTAACCGTTAAGGTGTTGAATGCAAGTTTTGCACGAGGATCTAGCTGAAACAGAAGATGAGTGAGAGGTTATGTGATTGAAGATGGTTGAGTATACCTGTGAGATTGCGGTGCAGCATTTGATGATGGTGTCGAGGTGTTGTTGAGTAGAATCTCCCATTATGTGACGAAACTCGAACATCTGTGCTCGTAGATTTTGCAGTTCCAAGAGTAACGCTCCAGACTGAAACCCTTTGCCTCAATCCTTTGCAATGCTGGGTAAATGCGGGATGGGTACGCACCTTAGGAGGAGAGCGAAGCGAGACGACAGTGGTCACGGTTTGGTCACGAAAGACGGCTTTCCCTGTGATGGAAAGAAGAGGTGATAAAAGGGTGAGCTTTGTGTGCCATTCGTCACACCTGTTTGTCAATAAATACCTGAAATGGTAACCTCGTGTTCCATTGTGTTTAGAAATCGTTGGATTGCCTCTTGAATATCGATCTCAATTGTGCATTCCTCTCTTCCGAATGAGATCCCGGCGAGTTGGTGACCGGTTTTGAGGGCCACTTTGAGCTTGGATAACTCGGACACTTCGCTGATTCACAGATATTCGTCAAAAGATGAGAAAAATATTTGGAAAGTGTTTCTGATTCACTGTGTTCTGGATGGAGCCCACACAGAAGATCGTTTCTCTCTCATCAACTGGACGTCCGACCCGTCGATACTTAATTTGACACGATACTCGACCTTGATGGGTGTCTCGATTGTAATATCTGAAATCACATGAGAGACTTCGAGGATTATGGAGACCGGGCGTAGAAATTACGATGGAGGTTTAAGATCCTATCGAGCGTCAGTTCCGGCTGCGCTGGCCGGTAGAAATACGACACATACATCTGATCGTGCTCTTCATTGTTTGAAGTCATGATGAAACTAGGCTTGGATGAGTGGTTGTACAACGGTAGGAGAGGGCGAGTTCAAGTGTTGGTGGCGGTCTCCATCACTATTATATTGAGGTTAGCCTTTGAAGAGCCTATCTTTCTTTCCTCCTTACCTGGCCTGAGGCCATACAATCAACGTGCATAAGCTCTCAACTTACGATAACAGCTTTTTCATCATCAGCAGTTTATTTTCTTTCGATTTTGACGTGCACGGCGTTGGCGAGAACGGCGCTCCCAGATCCCGGGACGAAGATGGCAAAAGCATGGCCATTATCATCGACCAGGTAAAAACCAGTCTCGCTTCAACGCCGCCTTCCCGACTTCATCGTTGACTTTTTTTAGGGACACGAGATGGTAATACGAATAGGTGCGGCAGTTTATCTCGAACGTTCGCATGGACAGGCCAAGTGTCGAGGACGTGTTCCATCATATAGCCCTCCTTCCTTTCCCTCTAGGCAAACGCAAACACAGCGAGGAGCTATCGAGCAAAGAGGAAAGTAGTTTCTCGTCGTGTCGCTCGTATGGGTGATGGTGATCGTAAGTATGTATTCTTGATAATACAGAGAGTTCCTCCTCCCTTCCGCCCCTTTGTGACAAGCTGGTCCTCACTCTTCAAGTTCAAACTTCACATTTTCATAGTAGGTAGTACGTAGGTTTCAGAAGAGAATGACGACTATTATTCGTGAAGAGGTCGTTACAAAAACTGATGGGATGCAGGGCAAAAAGAGTAGATAGGACAGCATCGAATTAAACAGATCATCAAACGATCTTGTAGACCAAAAGGTATGGGGCAGAGATCCCCGTCCCATTAGAGGATCCTCAGATGACTAAACCTCCTCGGAAGGACCGCAAGCCCAAAGATGAAGACAGCGACAAGTTCAAAAGCGAAGATGAAGATCCAAAACGTCGCCTTTGACATGTACTAGCAACGCGAAAGGAAAAGGGAGAGTCGTCAGCATCGGCACCCATTATCCTCCACAGAACAGAGGCGAGGGAGCCCACTCACCCAAGGAGGCTTTGCGCCCACTTTTGGCGTATAAAACCCCTGCGTGCATCGGATCGCTTGTTCCAATGTCAACAGCACACCAGGAATCAGAATCACAAGTGCCGTCTCCCAAATCTCCCTTTCCGAGATAGGAGAGGGTCCGAACCCAGTCTTTGGTTCGCCCTTGACGCGCTCAAACGTCGCTTCTCCTGCTGAGGGCTTTCCATTGGCGACTCCATTCCTCTTCTCCTCCTTTGCTGTAGCCAATTCACTATTGCCATTGGCTGCCTCCGGATCGGTATCTCCCTCTGTGAGCACTTGACCCTTTCCACCGGGGGTGGTGGCAGGAGAGAGGATTCGGAGGAGGAGAACCAAGAGGACGATGGGGATGGGTAGGAACGCGAGGATCACGAGGAAGACAGAGGCGACCAGTCGGACTTTGCGGTCTTTGTCCAGGATGGAGGGGTCCGTGGTGAGAAAGCTTTGGACGACAGTGGTGATCACTAAACGTCAATTCAGGTCAGTGTACACATATCCA
The DNA here is from genome assembly GCA_019627685.1 of Serendipita sp. 399. NCBI lineage: Eukaryota > Fungi > Basidiomycota > Agaricomycetes > Sebacinales > Serendipitaceae > Serendipita > Serendipita sp. 399. The sequence continues at coordinate 5,392 of WSTO01000362.1, read as the reverse complement.
AGGGGGGAGGAGAGGAGGGGGGGAACGATTTGCTTTTACTTACCCATGACGAGAACGGGAATGACCAAACCGCAAGCGATGTTGACGACGCGTTTGACCCAGATTGCATGCTGTGGATGCTGTTGACCGAAGAATCGACGACTCATTTGCAAGTTGACGAAGAACTAGATATGTATGTGGAGAATTGAATTCTATGGACGAAAATCAAGCGTCTAAAATTGAAGACTTACGAGGAGCACGACACCAGCAGCGATGAAGACTTGAGCGGCGATATTGAGCGAACGGTTGGTCAGGTGCTGTCATACATCGAAATAAATCAGCGCCGATACGTAATATTTCGACATATAGAATGCAGGAAATTGACCCAAGAGCTTACCTTTACGGTAGCAAGCCTCAAAGAGAGCGCGAGCACACGAGCCATGCAGAAACCAAAGCAGAGAATGGACCAGATAAACTTTCTAGTCACACACACAAAACCGTCAAATCAGGAAAGATGGAAAGGAGGGGGGAAAACTCACTGGTTGTACGCTCTGAAGAGCCTGAAATGGAAATAGAGACCGACGGATAGAAAAAGAGGGATGAAGATCGAACAGAGAATGATGTCTGTGTTATTGGGGATTCCACCTGCGGGCGTCGCGCGCGCGAAAGGGCCCGTTCCGCCGCCTGGACCTCCGGCTCCTGAAGTGGGTGGTCCTGGGCTTGCCATCGTCTTCAAATGATACGGGTTGTGGATGGTATTATTCCAATGTTATGGGTAAGGTAAGATCTGGTTTGGCGAGCAAGCAGTATATATACCCTTGGAGAGGAGAAACTGGGAACTGAGAGGTCGACGATGAGAAGATGGGTGGCTGTAGGTCATAGCAGCAGCAATCAATGCCCTGGTTATATAATCTTCTCTCGCTCTAATCTACTCCTTGGTATTGCAAAACTGTAAATGAATAGAAAAACCTCCGAATCGGTGGTCAGCCCAGCCCCCCAATGTCAGTGGTCGAGTGGGTCAAGGTTCCAAATTCCAAAACCCGTGGTGATCGGTTCTATTGCCGGCCGTTCTTTCAATGGATGAGCGGTCACGAGACGAGATGTTTGCGGGGCTCTCTTTGTCAGCTTTCGTAGCTTTGTTCGTGTGGATTCTATTTCTATCAACAAGGGGCATAGAATTGAGAACTAAACAACATCGGAAGTAAAAATCGGAGGTAATCTCGGACGCCGAATCCCTCCCCACCGAAGCAAAGCACGCCATAAAAGGTCGACTTGGCTTGTTACGCTCAATGCACCAGGACGCATCGTCGCTCCTCTATTTGATTTGGACTCTTATCACACGGAGACGTAGAGGGAAATCGGGATTAAAAGCAGTGTAATAACAACGAAGATTCGCATCTATTCTACCTATCATGATATATTCGTGTTGATACAACCATGCTATGATTCGACAATGGTCTGATTATTCTAGGCGGCATGTAATAAGAGTAAGTCTACAACGATACCCAACGCAGGAATGATAAGGAGTATACCCTTCAGCTCAAATCAGCTTCAGATGACTGAAGCGTCGAGGCAACGCTGCCAACCCCAGAACCAAAATCGCAACAATCTCCATGCCAAATATAAAGATCCAAAACGTCGCTTTTGACATGAACTATACAGAACGGAGGGTCAGCCAAACAGGTGACGGAGCCAGTGGGTGTGGAACGTACCCAAGGAATCGGATTCCCGGGTTTATGAACATAAAACCCTTGAGCGCACCGAACGCACTGTTCGAGGGTTAACAAGGCGGCAGGAACGACGATCACCGCGGCCGATTTCAGGATCTCCGTTCGTCCAACGGGTACAGGTCCGAACCCACTCTCTGGTTCTCCAAGAGCACGGATCCACGCCGCCGTCGTACCAGAGACAGTTGGATTCTTGTTATCCTCGTTGTCATTGGCGTCCGCATCGACGGCCACACTCGCGACCACCTCCTGCTGTGGCTTCTCTTTCTCCTTCTCATTCAAAGACGTACTCGGGCAGTTCTGCCGCTGTTGCTCGTCGTCTACGAGTGTCACTCTATCTGCGCCCACCAAATCGCCACTCATATTCTCCGTCTGGATCCTTTGAAGCTCCACCGTCATATTTGGGCCCTTGGCAGTCGTCGTCGTTGTCTTCAGACCTTCAACATCATCTGTAACAACTACCGTCGGTCCAGCCAAGCCACCAGGCGAAGCCGCCTTCAATAAGAGGACAAGAAGGACGACTGGGATGGGGACGAAGGGGAGAATCACGAAGAGCACGGAAACGACGAGACGGATTTGTCGATCTATGCGCAATATCTTTGGATCGCGGGTAATAAAAGACTGGATGACGGTGAAAATCACTAAAAATTGATAAAGGACAATATTAGCACTCAAGAAATTGGACAAGGAGTCTGGAGTACATACCCATCGCCACAACGGGGACCACCAATACTATGCACCCAGTAATAAAACGTTTCACAGGAACAGAGTGATGAGGATGCAGCTGTCCATATAACCTTCGGGCCATCTGAAGGTTCACCACCCACTGGAAGACTGTTGCATCAGCGCATCTCCAACAAATGTAACGTAGAATCAATCCAAAGTGAGATCATAAAACGCACCAATAGCGCAACACCAGCGGCCACCGTGATTTGGGCAGCAACATTGAGCCCCTTGTTCGTCGGATTCTATTCATTCGCACACAAAGCGTCAAGTCAGCCACATGTCGAGAGGAAGACGAGAAGAAAGAGGGAGATGTCATCGTCAACATGATAGAAGAAGATACGAACCTTAATGACGGCAATCCTCAGAGACAGCGCGATCACTCTCGCAATACAATAATCAAAACAGAGCACGCTCCAAATAAACTTGTTGCCATAGTCTCGATAGATTCGAAAATGGTATATAACCCCGACGAGGACGAAAAGGGCGATAAAGATACTGCTGAGTATCGTGTCGACATTGTTAGGGATGCCACCCGCAATGACTGCTGTTACTGGTGCTGCTGCTGAAGAAGACATGGTCCACGATGGAAAAAAGTGAGGAAAGACGTAGAGTTCTTTCGATCCTGGTTTTTTGACCTTTCCCGGAAAGTTTTGATCAGGTCAGGTGATCAGTACTCGAACGTCCTCAACTAGCGTTTCTTATCGTTTGAACGAGCAATGCTGCTTGCTTATGTACTCTTCCGATTCCATCCTTTCCGGCGTTCCTAGCCCGCTTGCGATGGAAGCGGCACATCTCCGATGGCGGCGGCCCTAACCCATCACATAGCTGGAAAAACCACAAGCAAGACCGAACCTATTCGGAAGACGTGTACATCCTTTTTCCGAGGTACTCAGTTTCTCCACAACAAAAAATTCAGAATGTCGACAAGACATGAGCAGGGGCAGGCTCCAAGGTTGCGTTCACCACCCATTTCCAGATCTCCGATTCCGACCAATGAAAAACTCCAAAACAAAACCTTATGCGTCAGAGAAATATATGCTTGTCGAGTTGTATTAAATTGCATAAATAGGTAATCTAGTCATCCTGTAGAAAACCATCAAGCCTCACCTCTCGCTTCCAGAATCGTCCAAATAGCATTTTATAACTTCCGGGACGATGGAGGAGGTCCACCTGGAACCCTAGTACTGGATCTTGCGAGCGCCACTAGAGCAGCCAACCGCTTCTCCGTTTGATCTTCCGGATGAGACAACCACCACGTGAGATTGTCACGGAGTTGAGGGAGCGAAAGCGGAGAAGTAGGGCTAAAGAAACGATCAGCAACAGGTATGTGAAACAGAAAAAGGGTGGTTTTAATACGAAGCGGATAACAAAAACTACTCACAAGCCGCGTCGACGAAGAATAAGCCTCAGCTCGCTCAACGAAAGATGCGACACGGGGTCAGCTGACGAGCCTGACGTTGCAGGTGAAGAGGTCGATCTGAAGTACGAATCTTCCTCGGAGAGAGTGGCCAGCGTCGAGCGCAATCGCGACCGGAGGTAGAGCGATGGACCGTATGGAGCAAGCCCCAGGACCCTTTGAGAGAGCTATGATGAGATAAATGCCAGGAGAAAGAATAGACAATACTCACCTGCACAAAAGTGAGAGACTCCCTTCTGGTAATCCGTCCAGTTGAGTTTCTGTAGTGGACCTCTCCTGGCTGAGTGGCGTAGAAACACTACTACGCGCCCCAGATACACCATCCCTAATCTTGAGAAGATTACCAAGGGAGACTAGCGCATCCCATCGTTTCCGATCGGCCAATTCATCGATCCTCTTCGCTTGCGACGGCAGTTTGCAGGTCGATGGGAGGAGAAAAGGTGCATAAAGAATGATCAGAGGAAGAACCTCTTCCAAGATAAGAATGATGGAGACAAATGGCACAAGCCTTCAAAAATTGAAAGAGTCGTCAGCATAAAACGTCTGTAAATGTTAGGCGGAATCCGACATACCGCATCAAGTCTATTCTGTACGTCTGTAGAAAATCATTATGTCTCCATTCTTGGACGCCCTTGATCCCTTGACTCTCACTCTCCCTTAACCGTCTCCGCGTTTCTTTCGCTCGTATTCGATGCTCCCTCCCGAGAGCCACGACCCCAAAGAAGTAAAATTTTGTCATCTCCTTGAGTTTATGCCACCAAACCTGAACGGTATCGATACCCGAGGTGGCGTTCGCATCCCCTTCTGCAGCTTTCTTTAGTCTTGCCGCCAGATCTGGAGGGAGAGGTTTAAGCGTGCCATTCGCCATCGCATCTTCGATATCGTTCAGAGTCGTCTTGACGATCCCCAAGTTCTCTGGTATACTAGGTTCCACGAGATGCGGCGTTTGTATTGTTTGTCGTGCTTGAAGACCTGACGAAACTTTCGTCGACGAGGAAGGTGTTTCGTGAGACAGCTTTGGACCCTTTTGAGAACCGGCTTCCTCGTTTGACATACTATTACTTCGCAGCTGCGACGACGATTTGGGTAAGCTTGAACTCCTATTCGTCGTCAATGATGGGATGCTGGCAGGTTCGACTTCACCACCATTTGACTTTCGCGGAGTCAAATTCAGTTTGGTAGCTGACGATTTGTGCTTTCCCGTTGTTGGACTATTGGAATGGGGAGGCGGTAGCGGATCGAGGGTACTCTCTCCTCCTTTGGCCGCTGCCTTTCTGTCCTTCGTCGTCGTTGTTGTCGTCGTCGAATAAAAACTCTTCCCTCTCCTTCCAACTCCTACATTTCCTATAGGCTTATGTCCGCGTGCATGCGTTCCAAGTATGCGGGCTAAGAGCACCACATCCAACTCGTACTCCAGGCTCGTGCCATTACTATTCCTATCGCGACCTGCGGTCGTAGCATTAAGGGTGGGTAAAAGATGGGAAAACTGTCGTCGATGGTGATACGAGAGAGATGCTAGATTGCGCCTACGAAACACCATGAA
>WSTO01000361.1:0-14364 GCA_019627685.1 Serendipita sp. 399 | reverse complement strand
AATGACCCCTACCGCCGTTCAGTGCACGTGGACTGTTTGCCTTCGACCGATGAACGGGGACCATAGCGCTCAATAACAAGACTCATATGAGCACTCAACAGATACTGAACAGTGGGCTCACTTTATTGCCGCCACATTTGAGGTATAAAGATTCACTCCCATATTGCACTCGGACAACATAGGAAGCTACGACCCCGAACGGGTATCCTCATGTAGGAAATAAGCTTCTCCGAACCCGCAAAGGGCTCGAAAAGAACGGATTCGTCATATGGTAGCCCGCAGCCTCTCCATTCAAACAACCATATGAAGTCAATCAGGGGTGATCGTGCCCACATGGTGCACTAGAACGCCGCGCCAAATGACTAATTTAATAGTGTAAATAATTTTGAGATTGCAGGCTAATCTGAGTCAGAAATGCTGTGGGGAGGATGTAGCGTTATCAATTATAAAGGAAGTGACCTTATGGCTCCAAGGAAAAGGGATAGCTACGTACTCTCTGATAACCAACAGCTTAAATATGGTCCCTTTGTCATGAGCTCTCGGATTCCCCATCATACGCTGCCCTCCCAATCATGCCTGGTGAACAAACTAACGAGAATAACCAAGGTATACCGCCAGCTGGTGACATGAACAATCTGGATATATGTAAGCTAATGTGTCCTTTGCATAAAGTGTCCACCACCCAGAACGTCAACCGCCGTCCAAATGCATCCAGAAGAGATGCATCCAGGAGAGGCCGCAGTGATGGGACAAAGAACCAACCGGCGACGCATAGAGAACCAGAAAAGAGTGAGAAACGTACATATCATGTATGAATTTGACTAATAACGTGGGTTGTAGACCTCGTCGTGGCTTGGGAGGGTCCAGGGGGGTGAGTAGTTCGCCCCATCCCAATCAAGTTTGTGCGTCATGTTGATGAGTGCTGATGAGGGGCATTTTGGCCCTTAACAGGTCTTTTTCTGGCTGGCATCTCGATGCCGATTTCCCGAATGTATAATCCAGATCAGATGGAAGACGCGTTTGTTCACCCCTTTGTATTCTTGATGTGCCTTGTCCCTTCCAACTATGTGGTGTATTCATCTATCGAGCCGCCATGAGGTCCGCAGGAACAGCCCCGGACAAGGACCGGGAGCTCAATAAAAGACGTGGAACTGTCGCTCTGAAGGCAGAAGAAAGACATTCTCCTCATTGACTCTGTGAGAAATAATGAGAGTGTGCCTAGCTCCTGAGAAATAATTTGCATAGAAGACGGAAGCAAAAGTGGACGGAAAGAACGGCGATCACCACCCTCCACCGCTTTTCGTCATTTCGACCCCAACCCCTCTCGCGATGCAACACCCCTTGACAACTGCGGCCGAATAAGATCAGTGAGGGACCCGTCGATCGCGTTTCTAGAGCACTTCCAATCTGGATAGATGCTGTGTCGACGTCAACCCGCAAGTTGGGAGGAATCTGAAAGTAAAAAGTTTTAGGGATGTTGTGATCACAAGCGAGGCTTCATCGTTATATGTTCAGACAACAGCCCCAATCCGGAGCGTACACGATCGAACAAAAAGAGCAGCGAACAATCCAGCTCGACACAGGATGGCTCTGCGCCAGTTGGCCCTGTGCTTGATGTACAGACAAAAACTCCTCCTGATAAAATGAAACATCACAGGAAGGTGTACTCATTTGCCGTCTCGGTGGTTTTTTCAAGCATGCCTGCAATCGTCCGTTAAATTCCGTAAGTAAACGACTGAGTTCATAGCCACTGATTCAATTTTCAAACCCAAGCGTTCCTCACAGTTCTTCATACACAAGGGATCTCTGTCTAATCGAAATTCATTCCCACAGTGCCGATCGATCTTTGTGGCCGAAACCTAACACTGAATAACAACCAGGTACTCCGCCCCGCCCCCTCAACAGGGTCGTCTAGAGGTCGATCTCCTCCGACAAATTACTTGAGCAGCTATGCTGGATTTTTCTCAATTCTTATTGATTGCAAAACACTGGTCGATCTTGTCGCATCCTCAACATTTTCGGTATAAAACCTTGTTGTGCGATTCGACTGACCTCACAGAGAAGACAATTTCTCTTCCTTTTCTTATCCTTGTTTCTCCAGTAATGGACAATAATCAAGGTGATGCCCATCTCCAGTCCGCATCGTTGTCATTCTGACATAGATTTCTCCACATTCCTGACGGACGTCCGATACGATGCGTTGGGCATCCATAGCACCTCAAGCGGCTGGTGAGTCTTCTGAGTATCGTTACCTCTTTCTGTCTCACGAGATCTTCAAAACATGCAGCTGCGAACCAGAACGTAGTCCAGAACATTGCTGGGCTCGGTGCTGCCAGTGATGGAACCGACAATACGGGAAACACCGCAAACAATGTGGCACAACCCAGAGAACCAGAGGCGAGTGAGTAATACGAATTAGATAAAGTATGTTCAGCAAGTTGATTAGGTCCATCGTAGATCTCGTCGTGGGTTGGCAAGGGCCCGAAGGGTGAGCAACAACACGATGTGTCACAGTCGTGCTGCTGACGATGAGTAAATCTACAGATCCTTTTCTGGATGGAACCAGGATGAACACTTTCCTGAGACGTAATTTGACGCCTGCCTTCTTAGCTCGGGTGTCTCCTATGGAAATGGTTATAAAACTCCGTATGGATACTTAGGTATCTGAATACCACAAAACTCTTTCTTGTTCGGTTCATCCTTTTCCTTTACCCGATGAGAATTCCATTATTGTGAGAGCCTCGCTGCGCCGTCAACACATGACTGGCAAGATCCTCGAGACGGTTGAAAGGTAATCAATCGATGAATCGCTCCCTTTCCACCGTCCAATAGGCTTGACGTCGAGGTGTCCTCAGCTCTGAGGAGGCTGGTTTGGGGACTGTTGACGCGTAATCAATTGAGTGCCCACTCCCTCTCCACAGGCCAATGGGCTTGTCTAAGTGCAAGCAAAATGCGAGAAGCACCCTCAGAAGTAAATTCGTGGCGCTTATTGATTTGATTTGCTCAGGCTGGGCTGTGAGACGGCTGAAAGGTTATCGCGGAATGACCCACAACCCTTCCACAGCCCAATGGGCTTATTTGGATGCAATTAAGATGCGAGAAGTCCCGTTCAGAGTTGAATCCGTGGCGTTCATTGATTCGCTCAGCTTTGGGGAATGATGTGACACGATCGATTGACAACCCGTGACCCTTCCATGGTCCATTGGGCTGGCTCATGCCGCAGGAAGCGATGCACTTCCTGAGATGTAGATACGCTGAATTTGTGGCGCCCTTTGACTTGCTTCACCTGCGGAGCCTGATAGATTTTCCAGCAGGGTAACTCAGCTGGATTGATCGACTTGTAGTCATAGGTGAGCCTTTTACTCGCTTTCGTTGCGGTGAACGCACAAGCTCTGTCCATTCTGGATCAACGGTCTAAGATACACACGGCGTTGACTCATAACCCACCGCCAGACTGCCAGACGTCGATGGCTAGCCAATTCCCTCTCAATTGAACTGGACCGTTCGCGTGGTTATTGAATTCACGGATTCGGCATTCTCCGCAACGTCCTCTCACACTAATTCATTACCTTTTCGAATCTGGCTCCTCGGTGGACCACCTCGGCAATTGGGTTGACCATGAGGTTCCACAGGAGTGCATAATAAACTCGGATTACCGGTAAGAATACACGGAGGCGGGACAAATCAGAAAAGAATTAGAGAGGGGTACCCCTCGCCAATACTTATTGGTGGGAGGTGATATCCAGCGGGGGAGGAGCCCGTCTGGCCAGTCGTGATCAACGAGCAGTTCTATCTGCGGCAGCCGCTGACGTATCGCATTAATCCCGTGATAGAAAAGAGATAATGATCACCGAGTTCTTCCTAATAGCAATGCCCAATCAATAACAATCCTCATCACCCACCGCCCAGGTGAGGCTGAATGATATAGGGAAATCCCTATCTTCCAGTGTAACATACGTGATAGAGTCAGGTGGCATACAGGAGCGCACACGTATATATAAGTTGCTCATCCAGCCGCTTGACTTCTCTCCAACCACAAAACAACTCTCTCTCCACAACACGAACAATCAGCAGAACCCAAAAATGAACCAAGGTAGGGCATTTCTTCACGACCGCATAAAGTCTTCGATACTTTGAATCCTTGGGATCGTATCCCCCGCTAACCCCTACTCTCGTTCCCTTTCCTCCTCAGCACCCGTAGCGCGTAAGAGCAAGTGTTATTCACAGGAGCGTCCTTCTAACCCTGTATGTATATCTCAGATGCTGCCGTAAACCCTACTACCACCGTAATCAACGGCGGACTAGGAGGCCTGACCACTGCGGCAAATCAACCGCCAGCCCCCATCGAAACGGGAGAGGGTACGTGGCGACAGTACGAAATACTTCCAAAAGCGACTCCTGTTGACTAAGTACCCGTTATACAGTCGTTGCTCCCAGCTGGGATGGACCGGGAGGGTAAGCGGTTCTGTCGTCTGACCCCCTTAACTCCAACGCATAATCGCTGACGTGAGTTAAATCCTCCTCATTTCCCCTCCTTGTCCTCCCAGAGTCTTTTCTGGACTGAAAACGGAGGAATTTCTACCCTCTGCCTAACACGCCCTCAGTCTAACGCCGAAAGCGTCTACAACAACGTGTGACCATAGCTTGAACATGACTTTGTTTCATAACCCTCTCTACATATCCTTGAATTCAATCCATGAGAGACCGAGAGTGCAGACCAGAACGACGGTATCAAGTGGCATCCTATGGACACGTACAGGATGTCGTTCCGTTTGAGCCCACATCCTACCAGATAGCCGAATGAATGAGCCAAATACGTCTACTGAATGGGCAGTGCTTCTCATCCGAGGGAGTACAGTAACGAAATCCGGTCCTATCGCCCTCGAGGCAGCAAGAGGTTTCCAATGATCAATGAGTAAACCGGTACATGAGCCTACGGAGAAGAAAACACCATCAAGATGAGTGTAACATGCTGCACACTTCCTCCAATGAGACGCTGCCATGCTGCTGGTTGTGGGTCAACGTGGTGCGGGTCAAAGACACGCTCCACCTAATGGAACCTTATTGAACCCTTGTCAACCTAACATCCAATTATCAAATGCGTTTATTCATCCGAGAATAATCGCCGATGATGATCATGACCTGAGCTCGGAAAGGTGACCAGGTCCAGTAGGCAGTAGGTTGGTCATCGGACATACTAATTCGTCGCTGATTAGGATACATTGCAAAGTATAAGACCTCGCGAAATATCGAGCATTAACAGGGCGTTCGGATATCTACAATGATGGGCTGGTAATGCCGACCGCCAGTTCCCTTACGCTGCTACACTGTCAGTATTCTATGCGTCGGACAGTGAGAAGAGAGAGATCGTCACCTGAATATGCTGATGCTTGTGCGTATAGTGAACCGCAGCGTTAACAAATACCGTAAACGGACGCGGCCTCTTCTCCTCTGCAGCTGGTGTATCGCCCTCGCTCACAATCTTCTCAGCATTAACCTCTTTATGTACGTCACCCTGGGTCTCGTATGACACTCCGGTAGGCCTCGTATCCATCCCCGCGTCCTTGTTCTCGTCCCAATACTTCACGATGGCCCCTCTGGCTTCATGTATATGACCGAATACATGAATCCTCGGGCGTATTTGAGAGACGCGAGGATATAATGCCTCACATCCGACATGAGCTCCATTAGTCGTAGCGTCCAAGACCCGATAAGGTGGACCATGAGTTAATCTGCAAATACAAAAGAACGGTTACCACGAGAGGGCCATGCAATCTATCAGATCTCGAGAGTATGAGAGAGTGTGAGAAGACGTACAAGATGTCGGTGTCGTCTGGAATCACATTCATGATCGCTGGCAGAACGCTCTAGTCTGGCTTTACTCGCATCGGTCAATCAGCTCACCTTCTGCATCTTCTCCTCGATCATAATTGAAAGCCCAGCCTATGTGATGATCATTACTCCATGCACTAACTCGTCAAGCTCTGCGCATACCTCCGAACCAGGGACTTCCCTGCACCGAGATATGCGTTAGACGACCGAATGTGAGTCACGCATATCGATACGAGTAGACCGTGCTAACCGGACTCCCATATGCCTTCCAAGTCCTGCCATTCGCATCAAAGGTAGTTGATTCGTACTCGAGATACCGAAATGAGTCATCCCCCGAATCTGGATTCAGCAACGCTCGAGCGTTATCAGGATCCTATAGAGAGCAGGTCGTAAGAACCGTTAGCAGAGGTGTACGAGGTCACGCTTACCTCTAACTTTCCACGATGCCACCGATGGCCTTGCCGGAGGTAAAACACCTTCTCCAGTGTCAACTATTTACCTCATCATGTCAATTCATTGGGGATTGACTAGGGAATGGCGCCACTCACATCGTGATTTCCTGCTATCACGCTTAGCAAGGTGGGTCATCAGCGCCTGTATCGCTGTCCAATGACATGTAGAAGAATTGAAAGTAACACAATAAAAGGTATTCACATCTTGTGCCGATGCGGCAATTTCTTCAGCCAAGCGACGGTCTCTTGGATTTGCTGGACTCGGCCCTGATCCAAAACGTCAAATCAAATCAGGGCTAAGACATTAAACCAACACTAATAGTAAGAAACCATAAAGAGAAAATTACTAACCGAATGGGTCAAATCGCCGGAATGAACAAGGACGTCTCCCTCGGGGACGTCGAAAGTATTACAGTGTGTATCGGACATACACACAAACCTCGTCCATCGAAATCTCGTGCTCCCATCATCCTTCTTATGACCATCTCTTTCTTCATTTTCTTCTGTTTCTACGTCGACTGCGGCATCCGGTCGCGCGGGCGGCTGTTTGACGTCGTAGACAAAATGGACGACCACGTCGTCGGTGACGATGGACTCGAGCTCGCGCGAGTCGCAATCAGGAGAAGGAGGGGTTATCTCGTCGAGTGCTTGTGAGTGCATAGAGCGACCGTTTAATGTTACAATCGTGCGTTGTTGCTTGCCTCTACTGCCGCTGCTACCCTCGCGCTCCTCAGCACCACTGCTTTTCGACTTCAACGACGACAGTCCGACAGAGTCCTTCAAGGCCGCTTGAAATTTTGATTTCCACGACGGATCCATTGCAAACGCACGCGCTCTCTCTCCTTGGATAGCCGAGGTTGGGAGCAGACGCCGGCCTCTACATGCAACTTTGGAACATTTGACAATCATTCACGAGTAGAAATGAGAGGGGGACGCGATCATTGAGGAAGGCCAAACAAAGGGGAAAAGAAGTTCCATCTCATCGTTATCTAACCAATCACCAATCTTGCAAGATTATCTCGATCGACGACGTCCCACCAAGCACGTGGCTAGTCTTAGAATCGAAAACAAGAGTAAGCGAGAAGTGGAGAAGCAAGATCCGTCGACTACGTTTCCAAGGCCTGATTACGGACGTTTACGAATCAAACTGGAGTTTATTTCAAAATCAACGGGAAGAATCAGATGCTCTCTACGCACACAGAATTCAGAGCCGAAAGAACTAGACAAGGGACACGATTGTGGAGAAGCAGAAGAAGCAGATAATCCGAACCAGCAATTTCCCCTTCGTCTTCCTGAGCCGCGCCAACGGTCTTCAACAGGTGAGCTTGCATCGGACTACCGGAATGCCGTTTGGTAAGCAAAGGGGAGATATGCACGGGTGAGGGGTTTCGAGAAAAGGACAAGATTCCATGGGCTGCCATCGAACAAAGGACGAACGTGCGAACATCACCCATTTACATCGTACGCTGTAAGTGTGAGAGGCTAGAGAGAACGACCGGCATCCTCTTCGATCTGAGAGGCAAGTTTGGCAGTCGACTCACATTACGGCCATCATCTAACCATAGGTCTGGTTCCAAGATCTACAAGACGAGATTTGCCACGACTTTTGTAGGAAATAAATGGCCTGCGAACGAGCCTTGCACTGAAAAGCCGGAGAGCTTATGAGAACAAACGGAACTCGAGTGCATGAACGCCTACCAAATTTTCAAGCACTTCAAAGGACGAATAGTTGACGGTCGGAGCCCACAGGACATGTGTGGCCGGTCCCCTGGGTTTAGTTAACCTCTGGCCAAGACATTAACTGACGACTCTGATCCGTGCTCACCTTGCCTTCGCTTCCCCCCACACTTTGAGACCCTACACCGTCCATACCCACAAGATCCACGAATAATATCTAGCCAGATAGGTGCGAGACCTCTTCGTCCTCCTCCCCTCTCATCGTAAAAGCTCATTCCTCGTTTTTCTTGCTCAGGGAATCGTCATAGCCAAAACCTTCATCACCGACTACCGCAAACCGACTGCAGCAAATCCTAATGCCTAGTAAGTCCCCAAGGCCGCACCTTCTTCCGAGCAATGATAACGCATGGGGTTGATTGCTAATGAGACCAAACAAAACCCTTCAGTTATCGCCCGTATCCCAACGTCTGGACTCCGAAGGGCCCCCTCCAATCTTTCACGCCATCGCTGCCCCCGCTCCAGCTCTTATTTGAGGACAAGGAAAGAGCCGAAGGTGAAAATGCGGAAAGTTAAGGTGAAAAAGGAGGTGAAGAAGAAGAAACAGACGAAGGAGATGGAGGCGCCTGGGGAGGATCATGATTTGGCTTCCAGTACGTCTTTCAACTCTCGTAGAAGGCGATAAATGCTGAACGACCTCCTATATCTTCCCTCTCGTTGTGGTGGTGGTCGCCATCGTCATCGTTGCTATTATGTTCCCCTATTCAGAGTTGGAAACCGGATGGGTCCAGTCGTAAGCCCTTTCATCTCCTGGCGTTTCTTTGACTAATTCTATGCTCTTCATTGTTTTTGATCATCATTATTCCTGACGGCCGATTTCTTTTCCTCCCCAGCATCTTCGCGGCGTTCCATTAGTCAACGCGATTCACTCCTATGGTCCATGCATTCTTCTCAGAGTTCTGTGATAGTCGTCCTCCTGGGATCATTATAGTGTTTGCAATATGACTTTCATCTATTGCTATACCTCCCGTTTCTTCGCGCCTATCGTCCGCAGAGTTATCGAACCATGAATTTACGTCCTCTCTTCTCGTAAACGTTCGTGATTGGGCGATAAGCGCGTTGGTTCTAAGCGAGCGTTCGCAAAAGAAGGCGGGAAAGGCTGGTTGGGCTGGTTGAATGAATGAAAGCGAGAGAGTGGGACAGGGTTCCCCCGCCAAATGAGGAAGTCCTTCTTCTCATATTCGAGAATGGGAATATTCGACCAGAAATGAGGGCAAAGGATGTTTCGTTTGATGCCGAACGTGATCACCCAGCGTCGTCGCTTCCCCACGGCTGACAGTTGTACAGTCTTGACCCCAATTGGAAAATGCGCTTAAACGCCTTTGATTGGGTGCAAGGAAAGGGACGAAAATCCAATTGGGACCGGAATGGGACAAGGGCTGAAAGAGAAGCCTGATTCAAAGGACGAATGTCAGTGATGGCGGGAAATCACCGAAAGAATGGAGAAGTGTTCATAGTTGAGATGTATTCTACTTCAAGAGAAGGGACAGAGTGCCTCACCTTTTCGACCATCTGTTCTGCAGAAGGAAAGCCGTTATGGTTTGCTGGTGATCAGGCGACTACAGCAATGCGTAGTGGTCCCTAAAGCAACACGAAAACGCGCGTTGATGTGGGAGCTGAAAGGGAATATGGAACTGGACGTATCTAGAGAGGGAGAAAAAGGAGTCGACAGCTGGATAATATGTTGGCGCAGGAATGTTTGTGAGCAGAGTTAACAAAAAAGAAATAGAAACTCTTCAAGACTATGCGATAGTGAGTAGAGAGTACAGCCGGTCACAGCGCTGGTCGTCGGAGAGAACAAAGCCTATTGGGGGGGATGCGAAAGGAAGAGAGGGAGCCAGGAAACCTGTTCGAACATGTTCAGCCTCAAATATATGACCAGAGACATTGTTTGGATCCCAGAGAGACGTAACGTATGTGCAAACAGTTCAAGTGAATCGGCAGAACAGCCGCTGAGAGGCTTTATCAGAGGTTGCCAATACAATCGTTCTCCGCCGAAGAAATTAAACGTGTTCTGGGTTCACGTCCATTCAGTCGTCTTCGCCCACGAATTGACAAATTGATACCGAGGCACGGTTTTCCATGCGAAACAACGGCACAGGCTAACAGAGCAGTATGCTGCCTAGGCAGGACCACGCCCAGACATGCAGCAAGTGTCAAGCCCAATCTCATCTACTCTATCTATCTACCTATCTATGACTACATGCAGGCTGCTGCGCCGAGCCAGGGATTCACGTCAAAATAGCGGTGAGTGGAGGCAGTATGATGCAGGGGCTCAAAGATGATTCTATTGCGTCGATAAGATCCGATCATAGAATTCCATTCAATGGTCGGATGGATAGAAGGAGCCTGCGAAGGGATTGGTTAATGGGGTGCCGCTCTCGAGAAGGGGAGTATGAGATAGGTTGGCACCCTGGATATCAATCACAAGCGCCATGTCAAAGCAAGGGGTGTTTTGAGATGGACGGACGATTCCACAACCGTCCTCCCGACTGTCCTGGTGTCAATATCTGACTGACCTGCTCATCTCAGTGCAAGGTCACTCTTACCTCACCATATCGCATCCAGGTGAATCAGCGCCACAATAAGTCTCACCAGCTCACGAGTGAATTTTGACCGCAACGCAACCTAGAAATGAGAACGCGAGTGTACAGATCGAAAGAAGCCACCATAGAAGAAGCCCGAACGAGAGAAGAATCCGATATGTGTTGTGGTCATTAGGCTACCCTTTCAAATGCTCTCTCTTCCGTCGAAATGACGGTAAGGTTCTTGACTCTCTCTAGTTCCCCATCTTCGGAAGGAGAAAGGGGGTCTATTAGCAGTATTGATGAAGATGTAGAAGACGAAACAAGAAGGTGAATAAAACTTCTTCCCTTCATGGAAATAGACTCTCCATTCAATGTGACCTACAATAAGTGGTGAAAACTGAAGTGGTCAATGTCAGGGCGTGAACGTGGAGTAGAGTAACCGAAAGGGGGGGGAAGACAAAAGAGATAAGAGTAAGAGAGACCGACCGCGAATATAAGAGTCACAGACTCGCACCTATCGTGTACTTGTCTCAATATTCCGTCAACTCGTGACAATCACTAAGACGACCCACATTGCTTCGCAATTAGGATCCGCCTCAACGACGAAAGCCAACAAGCCTCGCCGAGGTTACAACGTTGACATCGAGACCGATGGTCTTGTCTTCTGTTATTGGCGGTAATGATCGCTGAGTGCTACCGGGTGGCCGATGAGGGTGAGGACGATCATACTGCATATCTGATACCACACCCTGATTTGTCAATATTGTAAACCGTTAGTGAGGGTATGATGAGAGAATATGATGCGAGGAAGGAAGCGTCCAAAACGACCCATGTCATGAATATGGATAAGGCAGGCTTGCATTTGTGCTTGCCTAGACAGCACGTGTTGTGAGTCGTCCCCCAAGAGCTCATTCTTCTGCGCGCAAGCGTCGATATTGAGTATTGTGGTGCCAAGACTCTATCTGGTGGAGTCAAATAATGCGAGAACGAAGGTGTCAAATAAGAATGAGACACGGCATTCGTTTGGACGAGAATGAAGCTCACCGTAGACCAGCAAGGACTTCCTTACGCCGGCAATCAGACAACTGAGGACGAGTCGCGTACATCGGGTTCGGACAATCTACAGGTGTCAACCCACTATGTGTTCCGGCTCGTGCTGCTGGTCGATAAGAGTAGGCTACCTCCGTCTCTTCACGATGCCATAGGTGACCACCTCGGAGGTTAAAGACCCTTTTCAATGCCAAGTGTGTCGTGTCAGTCGACGCAGAACGAGTCACAAACTTTAATAGTTAGAAAGAGAAATGGACTAACTGAATGGGCCAAATCGCTGGAGTGAAAGAGGAGGTCTCGAAGGTGTTGCAATATGTGTCGGACATGCATACGAACCGTATTCATCAGGATTTTACCACCTCAAACTTGCTACGGTCATCATCTTCCAACTGTACGATTGTGGCCGTCTAATGTCGGATACGACATGACCCCTTGGTGATGATCGATTCGACTCGCACAAATCGTAATCACCTGGGCGCCGCATCTCTGTCGAATCCCGTTACAAATGTCGTGGTGCTCTGCTTCGCCGTTGCTGCAGTGACACTGCACTGTCTTGAAATTTTGACTTCCGAGGTAGAGAGCAGAAGCCGGCCTCTACATGCCACTTTGGAACATTTGACAATCATTTACGAGTAGAAATGAAGGGGGGACGCGACCATTTAAAAAGGCCAATCAAGGGGGACAAGAAGATGCATCTCGTCGTTATCTATCCAATCACCAATTTCGCAAGATTGTCTCGATCGACAACGTCCAACCAAGCACATGGCTAGTCTCAGAATGGAAAACAAGAGTAAGCGAGAAGTAGAGAAGCAAGATCCGTTGCCGGCTCTACGTTTCAAGGCTTGATTACGGACGTTTACGAATCAAACCGGAATTTATTTCAAAGTCAACGGGAAAAAGTAAGACCCTATGCAATTTTCGCATCCAAATGATGCTGGACAGGATTCGGAAATGAAAGAGCTGGAAAAGGGACACGATGGAGGAGAAGCGGACAATCCGAACCAGCAAGTTTCCTGTCGTCTCCTTGGGCCGCGCCAGCGGGATCCAACAGGTGAGCTCGCATTGGAATACCGGAAGACTGTTTGGTGGGCAGAGGAAGAGATATGTACGGGATGAGGGCTTCCCAGAGGGGAACAAGGTTCCATGAGCGGCCACTGAACAAACGACAAACGTGCGAATATCGCCCATTTCGTCGGATAGATGCGCTGTAAGTGTGAGATGCGAGCGAGAAAGACCGGCATTCTCTGCGGTGTGAAGGCAAGTTGACGACATTTACGGCCAACAAGGCACCCCCGTGGCAAAGCCGTTATCCAACCATGGATCCGATTCCCAGGCCTGTAGGACAAATTTTGCTACATCATTTGTAAGAATCGAGAACACACAAAGGGAACTCACCTGCGCAGAGGTCACAAAGATCATCAGAAATTATAGAAGAACGGAACTCAGGCGTGCGAAAGCTTACAAATTTTTCAAGCACTTCAAAAGGGTGGGTATTTAACTGTCGGAGCTCACGTGAAGTGTGCGGCCGGCCCCCCGGATTTGGTTTACCTCGGCGAAGACATCAGTTCACGTTCTCAACCGTGCTCACCTTTACCCACCCGCTCCCAACACACTTTGAGACCCTACACCGTCCACACCCACAATAATACCCAACCAGACCAGTGTGAGCCCTCTTCCTCCTCCTCCTCCTCTCCACCGATCGCAGAAGTTCTTTCTCCTCTTTGCTTCAGGAAATCGTGATCGCCAAAAGCCACCCAACGTCACTTTACGAACGCTGATAACCGCATCACCACCCGCAGTAATTCCAATGCCTGGTAAGTCCCCAAGACCACACCTTCATCCCAGTTACGATGTATCTGGGATCCGCTGCTAATGAAATGGAACGAAAACCACTTCAGGTATCGCTCGCATCCCCACGGCTGGACTGCAAGGGGGATCCACCAAGTCCTCACATCATCGCTGCTCTCCCTCCAGCTCTTATTTCAGGACGAGAAGAGAGCCAAAGGTGAAGATGCGGAGAATCAAGAAGAAAGTGGAGAAACCCAAGAAAAAGGTGATGGGAGACACAGGAGAAGACCATGACTTGGCCTCCAGTACGTCTTTTGCTCTCTCAGGAATAAACGGTGTGACAGATGCTGAATGAGCTCCTTTCATGTCTCTATTGTCGTTGTCGTTGTCGTTGTTGCCGTCCACTGTCTATCGTCGTCCTCTCATTCGCCCTCGCATCCCCTTATTCAGCGCTAGAAACCGAGTGGGCCCACTCGTAAGTCCACTCCATCTCTCCCCGCTCTTCTTTTACTGATTCATTGCCTGTGACCGCTATCGAATCCAATGACTCATTACGGTTGACTTCCTGCCTTTGTTAGCATCTTTGCGGCTTGCTCATGACTTGTGCGATCCGTTTGTCTTCCCCTATGCCTCTTCTCGGGATCCGGTTCTCTTCCTCCTGGGACCATAATACGATCTGCACTGATCTCATGTATGGCATTATGCCTTCCCATTCCGAACGGGGCGCGAATTCCGCATCGTTATCGAATCATATAATAATGCGTCCTCTCCTCTCGCCAACGATTATGGACAATAATCGTGTTGAATCTAAGCGATCATTTGCAAAAAGAGAGGCGGGAGCGGCTGGTTGGGCTGGTTGAGTTGGTGGAAGGTCCAAAAGCGAGAGAGTAGGGCAGGGCTCCTCCGCCGAATGGGGAAGTCCTTCTTCTCGATTTTGAAACATGGAAATAGTCAACCAGTACTGAGGGTAGAATATGTTT
>WSTO01000360.1:0-14424 GCA_019627685.1 Serendipita sp. 399 | reverse complement strand
GAGCAGCCATCGTCCACAATAGCCTGTGGCAAAAAGTCGATTGTAGCGAAGAATGACGGTGGCCTTGACGCGTAATACGACGTCAAATACGAGAAAGAATGCGGCAAAGAGTCTCGATCCAAGCCAGTTTTGTGAGCGCTCAACGCGGATGCGGCGGAGACCAAGGCTGCTCGGACCCCCGACACCGCGACTTCCTCGGAACCTGACCGTTTGTGACGCTGAGACAGCAGAGATCGGCGGCGAGACCTATAACTCCTATTAAAATGAAGTTACCTTAATAGATTACTTGTTTATCAGAGGAGTCGGTAAAGGATAAACGGCACTGGTACCCAACGGTGGCAGCGACGCTCACCTCATCTCTTTCTCCCCCGCTACAGCCATGAGTTCCCAACTGTACGCTTCATCGCTGTCTGTCAACGATTCCAGTATACTGATACAAAAAATCTACCCCAGATTTCCTAATTGCCCGCTTACCGCGACGGAGCGGCAGGCTATCGATCCCTTGGTGATATCAAACTCTAAAATTATCATGGATCTCGAGGTACTACTCGAAGGAGACGTTGAAGCACTTAATTCCAGCCAGGTTTTACTTGTCCGCATAGAAGAACATTTGGCTAGTTGCAAGCAGCTTCTCGACCTCCATAGCGTTCAGCGGGAACATACCCTACGAGAAACGCCGAATTTTCAGCAATTAAAGGACGATATCATCGTAAGGCGGACGACACACATGAATGTGACGGAGAATCCGGTCCAAGATATCTACAGCCACCTTCTTACCAAGATTGAGGCCTCTATAGTATCTCTAGACTCACATTCTAGTATTTATAACGATGCATGCTCCATAATGGAGCACCAGATCCGACGACTTCGCGAACAAAAGGAGGGGGAGCAGCTGTTTATAACCGCCAAAAGCAGTATCATTGCTGCTCATCGTCTCCACCTCGATTCATTGAAGACGATTCAAGCTTCTCTCACTCGCAGATATGCGCCTCAATTTCGGATTCCTTCCGAAACTTGGTCGCACATCTTCAACTATTGCGTAAAGCAGAGTATCGACGAATACTTAGAAAACCCGGGAACAGAGAAGATGGTTTACATGCCGCTCCGCCTCGCCCATGTCTGCCGTCGTTGGCGGCAGATATCGCTGGACACACCGAAGCTGTGGACAACGGTTGACCTTTCCTATCGGTTTACTGAAGACGAGCCAAAACCGAGTCCCTTTCTCCAAGATCTACTCGCCCGATGTCAAAGGCACCCGATTAAATTCATTTTCAACTTAGGCGACATACAGCTCCCCACCGGTTTCCCCCCCACAGTCATATGCCGAGTTCCAACCCTACCCAATGTCTCTCTGGACCTTCACCTACACATTATAGGTCCAGATTCGCTTCATGGGCTCGGCCAAGCCGACCCAATCATGTTGACCCTAAACTGCATTGGATTTCTCACGGAAAATGCCTTCACGTACCAGACCAGAAAGCGCCGCGATGCATCACATCAAGGCAATGTCACGCTCCCTTCGACTCGTATCCTCAACCTTATCCAGCACGGCTCCAGGCCCTACAATATCGGTATTCCAAGCACATCGTTAAAGGCCTTTCGTATTCAAAGAGACACCGATAGCAGCTTTGATAAAATAGCTCGTTGCCTCCATTCTTCACTATTATCAGTAAGACAGCTTCAAATTTTATCGACCTTCCGGACACGCTACCTAGGCCCAGCGGTTAGTATGCCCAACCTTGAAACATTAGGGTTGGTCCTCCATCCCTGCCTCAATATTCGCCATATAATAGCTGCAAATTTGAAGGAACTTGATCTCTATCACCCGAGAATCGAGGATGATTCTAATGAATGCTTGGACGGGATGGACACCTTACTAGCACCAGTCGAAGCAATCAAATGCATCAAATGGAGCCACGACTCTCAATTCACCTCTGCTCAGTGTGAAGAGCTCCTGAAGCTCCTCCTTGAGAATACCCCACACCTCCAAACCCTTCGATTCACTGATTGCGAATTGGACGGAACATTCCTCGAAAGAATCCTACAGAGCAAATCCAACATTCGCCTAGTTCTGGAGTATTGTCGCGGAATCACACAAGATCAATGTCTCGCTCTCGACTGCTTGGTCCACCACCTCACTGTGGTCGCGTGAGACGGCTTTACAACCCCCATGGCATTTTTCGACTGAGTAGTAACCCTTCTTAGCTTTCTCGGACTTGTTCATTGGTAATTGCTCTCTGCAAGTACAATTTATTTGAATTATTTGTAGCTTCTTAGCTATTCCCCTTATAAGATCAAGAAATCTTGATGTATATTGACGCTATCAGACCGATTACTAGTAAGTTCCAAGCATCTCGTGGACCGCCTGAATTCATCAATCGGTACTTTTCTTAAGTGCAATTCCGCTGTTTGGTCAATCCCTATTGGGAGCCTGGCTATTCATTCCAATTTGGGCGCAATACCAATTACTCTGCGCCCAGCCGCACAGATATATACGGAATTTGTGGCAAGATACGATGACAACGGTATGGGATGCAGCATCAGCAGCTATTCAGACGTTGAGAAACTTGGGATACACCGACATCTGCTTCGTAGGTGGAGTCGCTTGCGCCCTCTATGGAAATCCCCGCACTCCACATGTATGTACATGATGCCTCCTGCTGTTTGGTTAGCTCAGCTCGAATGGAATCTGTTGTAGGACTTAGATATCCTTATTCTCAATCGTTATACCGACCAAGAATCCCTAAAGCAGAGCCTTTGCAATGCGAACTCCTCCTTTTTCCTCGTCCCATCCAAAAAAATCGGGGCAACCTACAAAGTATTATGGTATCGCAATTCGCGATACTCATATTATGGGTCAAGCTACTATGGCTCCCGGTATGCAGGCACCGACACGATTGGCGCAATCAAAGTCGACTTGCTCCTCCCAGGAATTATGGACATCCCTTCCTTTCCTTCAACGTCCATCGACTCCTCCAATGGAAGAGGTCTTCCAGCGGCTCCCCTATCAGTTGTATTGTTGCTCAAGCTACAGGCTTGGTCCCAGCATCGGGCAGCACTTTCAACATATTACAGCGTAGAGCAATACAAAGACAAAAGTGACCTCGAATATCTTGCTCCATACGCTTCTGGTAGAGGAATACGGCCAATGGCTGATCTCTCATTGCCCACGACGTTTATAGCAAACGCGCAAATCCGAGTGCGGGAGTATCTGCGATACGATCCGTTGAGCCCTACTCTCTCACATTGGAAAAAAATGGGCTTCGAGGTTCCTGAACCCCCTGCACCCCCCAAAGTCGTCGGTAAACCAAAGATAAACCTTCAACGAACCGTCTCCAAACAAGCAACCCCCCATAGTCGAGTTTCGAACCTTAAGCAATCGGCAAGTTCAAAGCAGTCGATAAATCCCAGACGATCTACCGGCCAAAAGCAACTAGTCACTCTCGAGCAACCAATTCTTCCCGACAAAGCGAAGGTTCTTCAACAATCTGCCCCTACGGTGACAGTCACTACCTTGCCCAGAAAGGCGATGGATACGTCAATCGCAGGAGATACGACCTTGGACGACCTCACCTCTTTTATCTCTTCCCTCAAGATATCGACTGGAAGAGGTGCGAGAGCGTCGTCTAGTCGGAGAACGTTATATTCGTATGGGAATAGCCGCTATCAATGGTAGCATATGACTCCGCTCTCTGTGATCAGAAGCGAGCGACTGTGAAATTGTGCTAGAGATCACTCAATTCTGCGAAAGTGCCCTCATCCAGACTTCATCTGACCTCTACAATAGCTACCGGTAGGCATTGAGACCTAGAATGTGTAGTAGTATAGCCATGTAGTACCTGGTGTACTACTATGTAGAAATCATTGGTGTGCCTTGGTCCTCGACGGCTTGAGTAGCGGAGTTTTTGGCGGAGTTTCATTTTCTCAACTTGACCGCGTCGGTCTGTCTATCCTTGTTTGCCACAGCCTCCTCATTGAAAGAACAAGACATATGAGTTCCAACTTGTAAGAATCCAACTTCTGCAGAAACGAGAGGCCCTCGATAATTTACACTAGAAATCCTAGATGTTCGATTTTTACTCGTAGCAGCACAGGGACAAAAGCAATAGATTTTCTATTGGAATCAAACTCCAATAGTATTCGAGACATCAATCGTATTCTCGAGAAAGATATTTCTTTCCTTAAGTCCAGTGAAGCGGCGCTCGCTATTGTTGAGGATGAATTTGCCAGTTGCCGGCAGCTGTTTGACATTCACGATGCCCGACGAAAGTCTATTGTACAGGAAGAGGAGAGTCTCACTCAATTTAAAGACTCGATTATCGCAAGACGGGCCAACCTCGCAAATCTCGCAGATACTGGGGAAGGGGTATGGTTGAAAGTCGGCCAGGCTCTTCCCGACGTTCTTTTCAATAAAATCGATATTTCAATGACATTTCTCAAATCGCACTTCAAAATTTGTCAAGACATATGCGATGCTACCGAACAGCATCTCAAGCACCTTTGCCTGGAACGGGAGCAAGAGCAGCTTGTTATCTCAACCAGAAAAAATACAATCTCGCTTCACCGTACTCACCTCGATTCATTGAACCTTATTCAAGCAACTCTCATTCGCCAACGCCCGCCGCAATCTCGAGTGTCCGCAGAAGTATGGTCGATTATATTCGACTACTGCACAACAGCGATGATCAACGAGTATATGACTAACCCTGGCACAAGGGTAATGGTATGCATGCCACTTCGTCTTGCTCAGGTTTGCTCCTTCTGGAGACGAACAATACTAGGTTTACCAAAGCTGTGGACCACACTCAGTCTTCCTTTTGCGATTTCTGACAAGAAGGCAGAGCAACCGCTCCTTCAACACCTTCTCAGTCTATCTCCACCACATCCCATCAAGTTCATTCTCAATCTAGGCAATATACGCCTCTCAAATGGCATTTCTCCAGCCATCAATTGCTCTATTCCGGCATTAGGTCAGCGGTCTCAAAGAAACCACCTGTATATCATCACTCCAATGTCATGCCTTCGACACAACGGACAGGAGCCACCTGATCTCAAAATAAAATGTGATGGACTCCACGTAGACGACACTGTCACATACCACCAAAGGCAAACGGGGTATCGGGGTCGCGTCCTGATCCCTTCCACATGGCATCTCAACTATCTCAGTTTTGAAAGTTGTGCCATTGCGATTTCAAACACTCCTCTCCAAACCTTGAATATTGAAATTGCCTCGGAGTACTCTCTAGATCACCTTGTCTCCCTTCTCAAATACTCGTTCAACTCCCTACAAGAGCTTCATATCCGTTCAGCCTTTAGCAGCCGAAATCCAGAGGGCGAGAAGATGGAGCTCCCCAAACTCAGTGCCTTAGGATTAGCTCTGCATCCCAGTATGGAATTCCATCGGATTAAGACCCCAAAACTGAAGAAACTCGTCCTCTACAACCCAATGGTCAATAGAGGGCTTGGGGAGCGCCTAGGCGGGATCAAGGCCTTACTTGCGCAGGTCACAGTCGTGATATGTGTAGCTTGGACTCAATTGGGCTCAGTAGAGTGCGAAGAGATTGTGCGCGTGGTGTTAAAGCATGGCCACCGTCTCCAAAGGCTACGGTTCATCGACTGCTCGGTCAGTGGGTTGGTACTCCACAGTTTCATGCATAACTATCCACATGTGCATTTTGCTTTGGAGTACTGCCGTGGAGTCACGCGTCGTCAATGCGAAGCGCTCCGACCTTTGGTCAAGGAATTTACTGTGGCGGTATAGGCTAATGAGGTTTGATCCCTTGAACAGCCAGCTGTTCTATGAATTTTATGGCTCCTATAATTTCTCGCATTTCTTTTTTTGCATTCGGTTCGTCTCCCCTTTTCCATACTCGATCTCCAATTGAGCAGATTTTACGGCCACTCAAAAATGTACTATAGGCGAGAGCGAGCCCTTCTGAATACAACCCCGTCCCATCCTTCGAGAGAACTCACATTGAAGCATTTGTCTGTACTCGATGGCTGCGTATTCAGCGACCAATGCGTGAACGTAAGTTGCAACATCGTCATGCTCGAGTCGGTTAAGTGTCGGGCTGAAAGAGATGTCGAAATGACCCAGTAACCTGTTATGTATTCCTATATACTAAAACATGCCATGCATCAGTCTCTTGTTTGTCATGGAAGAGAGAGAAAGTTGACTCTGGTGGCAGCAATGTTCGATGTTTATCCATTTTAATACCCGTCACGACCGCCGCCTCATTGTACTCAACTAAAACCATGAGCTCCAACATGTAAGATATTGTGTTTTTGCAAAGATAAAAGCCGCTGGATGATCACTCAACCAAACCCCAGATCCTCAAATTTTCCTCCTAGCCCTACAGAGCGAGAAGCAATCGATCTTCTTGTGAATTCCAATTTATATGGAATAAAAGATATCACTCGCATACTAGAGCACGAAATAGTCTCTCTTGAGTCGAGTGAAGCGTCACTTGCAAGGATCGAGGACGAGATGACAAGTTTGACGGAGGTACTGGACGTCTACAACGCTCAGCGCGAGCTATTTGTACAGGAGAAAGAAGTTATCAGTCGCCTAAAGGTAGAAATTATTGCAGAGCGGTCAACACTTGTGGATGTACCAGCAGCAGCAACCAGCCACGCCTTCTCCGATGTTCTTGTCGCCAAGTTTGACGCGTCTCTATCATCCCTCAAGTCTCATTCTGAGATGTGTCAGGATATATGCGATACCTTGGAACACCAGATCCGACGCCTTCGTGGAGAACAGGCACGCGAAGAACTTCTCATCGCCACCAGGAAGGATACTATCAGTCTACACCGCGACCACCTCGATTCGTTGAGGCGTATTCAAACGTCTCTCACTCGTCGATGTGCACCGCAATTCCGTGTGCCTGTGGAGGTTTGGTCCCATATCTTCGCGGACTGCATACAGGCAACAATCGACGATTTTCTCGAGAACCCAGCAAAGGAGAGAATGGCGTACATACCACTACGCCTAGCTCAGGTTTGCTCCTTATGGAGGCAAACACTGTTGGCTTCACCGAGGTTGTAGACCACGATCAGCCTCCCATTTACCATTGGTAATGAAGAGGCAGATACTCCTCTCCTTCCATATCTCCTCGGTCTCTGTCAGTCTCATCATCTCAAATTTGTCCTCAATTTAGGGGAGATCAACCTGGCTAGTGGCGACTGCGGAGGAATCACCTGCAAAATTCTGGCGATAGAAGCAGGCCCACAGAACAAGCATCTACATGTCATAACTCCGATAAGGAGTGATGATAACGATGGAAGAGAACCACTCTCTATCAAGGTCAAATGTGGGTTCTTCGTGGATAGCTTGACCTACCAGGAAAGGCAACCAGCGTATCGAGGTCAGGTTGACCTTCCGTTTTCCCCGAATCTCGATTACGTCAGAATTCAACCCGGCCCAATTTCACGTCCGGCTATGGGTTCGATAGCCATGGATATTGACATGCCCTCAAGTTGGTCCTTGAACGAGTTGGCATGGTTCGTACAGCTCTCGGCACCATCCCTACGACGTCTTCGTATCCGTTCGACCTTTCGAAACAGAAGCTCGACTGGCCGCATACTCGGATTTCCAGAGCTGAGAACACTCGGAGTGGTCCTGCATCATAACGTCAAACTCCGTCGCATCGATGCTCCCAATCTGAGCAAGCTCATCCTCTATCAGCCGAAAGAAGATCAACGGCATGGGGACTGCGGAAATTGCTTAGACGGACTACAGACATTACTCGAGGAAGTCACCACGATCGAATGTGTGGGATGGTCTCACATCGACTCTCCGGAGTATAAGGAGATTTTGCATATGGTGGCAAGATTTGCACGGCAGCTCAATATGTTGCGGTTCATCGAGTGCGCAGTCGACAGGAGGGTGCTCGGGGGACCTTGCAGGGTAGACCAAACGTTAAGTTGGCTCTAGATCGCTGTCGTGGGATCACTCAAGTCGAATGTGAGACGCTCGGTCGCTTGGTTCAGCGCCTCGCCGTGGTGCTCTGAGCCGACGTTGCGTCGGTTGGTTCCACAAATGGCCCTTGTGTATCGCTCTCGTTCCCTGCTACTTTGATATTCTCCCTTTCTGTATACCGACATATAGAGACATGCTCACCTTCTAATAGCTCAAAATGTATCATAAGCCCATAACGCATCTCTCCATGTACCATGAATCAATATCTTCTCTAATCCGTCCAGCAGGAGTGAGGTATTCATCTATACCAAAATCACATAGTCTAGTCTGACAGAGAGTGAATATTCAGCGAACAATATACGGATGGATAGAAATCATCATTGACGGAACTAAGCCCGTTATTGTTGTGGAATGAGTCGCTCCATCAACTACCCCAGCCTGCGAACCATCGTTTTTGTTCACCACAAGTCTTGTTTTTGCATCCGGGACAGCGCAGCATCATCTGTGTGCTGACCGGGGAAGCACCGTCAACTGTTATCGGAACGATTAGAGCCTTATAGATACGGAGATATCATTAATCCCCACCTTCTGTGCTCTTTAAATGGTCCGTGACGAGGTCGGCCATTGCGCGAATGAAAATCGGAGACGTATTGAGAGACTCTGCTCGTTCAATCGTCATCCCGAGCTCCTTACCCTCTTGAACATACTCCAAGTCGAGTTCGTAGAGCGTCTCGATATGGTCGCTGGTAAACGCGATGGGCACGAGGACGACATCCTTGTACCCGACCGAGGCGAGCTCCGCAAGTTCCTTCTTCGATTGCTGCGACATCTGAGCGAGTTGTTTTTCCTCTTCGTCGCCTAGTCTTGCTAGGCCCTTTATTGCCTCGCTAGTTTGCTGCCCCATCCACGCCGAAGGACCGACCTGGGATTGCCATACGAGTCGATAGGGGTTTTCGAAGCCGTCCACTGTCATGAAAATATCAGACATAATTGTCCTCGTCCTTTCAAGAAGGGTGGTTGTGTAAAGGAAAAAGAAAGATTTGCTCACCACTCGCTAGTCGTCGCATCACACTACCCACAGTGGTTGCGACTTCCATCACGTATGGGTCGCCTCTGTTCACGACACTCATCGGTAGAGAGTGAGCCGAGAAGAGGATAACGGCTTTGGACCTCCGATGTACGGGAAATTTGGAAAGTGCCTTGACGATCAGATTCGTGAATGCATCCACTAGGCCATCATGCATGGCCCATCTATCGATCACACTCCACTTGATTTTTCCACCTTCGCCCCGACTGGCTTGTCTGAAAGAAAAAAATGTGTTATTACACACACACAAGGTAAGTTGGATTTGAATGGTGGTTCTCCCTCACCTGTAAAGCTCATTTAAGCTACTTCCCGTTGTACTACAGCTGTACTGAGGGTATTGTGTAAAGGCGATCGCTCTCTTCACTCCGTCTGCCTTCATTTCCGAGAGGGTTTGTGAGGTAAGCGGATTAGCATATCTGGACAAACACCACTATTAAGTACCAGATATATTCTTAGAGTCGAAGGACATACCGGAAGGCAACATATGGTTTGTGAGGAGCAGTAGTTGGGTTCAGTTCGTCCAAGAGTTTACACATGAGACGGCCTTGTTCTCGTGTGTAACGTAGAATAGGACTTCCGCCTCCTATATCCGCATACTGTTTCTCGATCTTCGGAGTCCGTCTCTTCGCTATCCAGGGTGCTATGAACGATTGGAACGGTAAAGGAATGAGGTCGCCGTCCGAAAACAAGTTTGTGAGGAAAAAGTTGACTTCAGATACGGTAGAGGGACCGCCCATGTTGAGAAGAACGACGGCTACGCATGGTGAAAGTTAGGAGCTTTTAGTAAGAGAGGAAGAGCTATGTAAACGAACCGGTTGGCCTGGAAATGTTGTTAGGTGACCGCACCGTGAATAAGAGGAGGAAATAGAAACTTACGGCTTCCCTTCTGCAGGGCCACGGTTTAGACCAGCAGTTGGAGTACCAGTACCAGTTGCATATGGTCTAGCCGACTTGTAAAGGACTGACATGGTCCGTGTGTTCTGTAAAGCTCTTGTTCGTAGAGTAGAAATCATGGTTATAGAGAAGTTTAGGAGCACTTTACGGGTTCAGGAGGACGAGGTAAGGATTCGACGTGTGTTCGTGGCAAGGAGCAGACTTGGTCGAACGAGCGATCCCAGCCCCTCATTAGAAAATACAAAATGTTAATAGACCAATGAGAACGTTGTCAAATGTGATTCCCTTTGTTGGTGTTTTCCCGACGAATGACAGGATTGGGCTCGCCCGTGTGCATTCAATCGCATGCCCTTTTGACCTCCGCCGCGACTTGGCTTTTCTCGTTCGACGACAAGGACGACGACGCCAACCAAAACTCCCTCAAAATCCTCCTCAATCACAACCATTAGGCATCAAAGACTGCCAGTCACTCGTTAGTTTTGTTACACTCTTTCCTGAGCGCCCGCTGGAGGAAAGCAGGCTGGCCGTTTCCATCTGGAACAGTTCATAGTACCCAAACCACGAATTTCTACTTCTACACAGAATATCATTGTGCTCTAGCACCGTCCTCGACGGTGTAGATGCCTCTCCGGGCGCTCTTGCTCATGCCTTCGGGCGAGCAACCAACGAATCCGCCCCCAAAACCCACATCCTCACGCTTCAGGCGGTCTCAAAATGCTTCAACACCTCGGATTGTATCACCACAAGACTTGGCGACCGCACGACTTTCTACGAGCAGTCAACCGCATGGCACTCGGAGTCATGTTTTCAGCGACTCGACCCGGCAGATCAACGAACTTCTCGAAGAAGTAAAGAATCCTGATAGATGGAGCATTTCGTGAGTGATCTATTTTTGAGTCTTTTGCTCAGTAGCGTACAAAGTGGCAGAGCTCAGTTCACCGCCTCTCGTATCGGTCCCATAAATCATAATCCCATCGTATTCGTGAGGCCAGATCAACAGGAGGCAGCTGACATGTGTTATCTTAGCTCCAAACCACTGCCTTCTCCACCGCCACGACCAGAACGAGAGTCGCATCAGACCTATCAAACGACACTCACGCTCCCATCCATGTCTGGCTCCTCGTCTCTCTCTGGAACAGACCATGCACCTTCTCCACCCTTGTCTCCCTCCCCAACGTCGAGTCGTCGATCGACTGGCTACGAGCCCGAGGGTTCTAGCACCAAGCCACTCGCACTGATGGAGGCAACTGTGGCCGAGCACATACGTGCATCGGATCGTTTCATGCTAACCAACTCTTCTACAACCCCAACACTGCGTCTCAAACTCCCATCCATCCCAACCGAACTCGACGAACGAGGTCGACCGATCCTCAAGCTCAATACTACTCTT
Organism: Serendipita sp. 399; assembly: GCA_019627685.1. Lineage (NCBI taxonomy): Eukaryota > Fungi > Basidiomycota > Agaricomycetes > Sebacinales > Serendipitaceae > Serendipita > Serendipita sp. 399. The sequence goes on along the minus strand of WSTO01000360.1, from coordinate 3,135 downwards.
CCCCGGATTGGTTCAGCTATTGTGTACACCCGTAGCGAGTCATATCGAGAGGAGGCATTGAGCCCAGAATCCACAGGTCCATCAGCCGTGCAACCTGGTGAACAAACCGCCCGCAAGGCTGTTAGCGACCGTATTCGGCACCTGGTTGCCACCACTAGTCAATCAGAACCCACCGAAGCCTCTCCATTGACCGCGCAGCTTCGATTTTCCTTCCTGTCCCCATTGTCCTCCCCTTCTCGTGCCCCTTCACCAACCAATTCACGACCACAATCCATTAGTCCCTCCACGAACCGCATTACTGCCACTCCTTCTACCCTTCATCCCCCTGTTTCTAATCACCATCCTGCTCGTCGAAAATCCTATCCAAGACACTATCGTATTGCTCCTATCCATCCACCCTCAGCCCCCACCAAAGGAATCCCTCCATTCAAGATTTTGTCTGAAGGAGACATGCTTGAGCTGTTGGGCGATGGATATATTCTAGGAATGACAGAAGGCCGAAAAGTGGCGTTTGAGCGGAGGAAGGTCAATCCGTAAGCATCCGCTCATTCGCAAATCGTGTCAAATTCGCTCAATATCTTATTTTTTTAGTGCGCGAGCTAGACGACTTTCTCGCCCGAAAGGAACTAAAGGGAAATACATTCGACTCATTACGCTCCCGCCGCTCGTCATAGACGCGATAGACGAAGATATTGATGGTGTTAACAGAGGGGAAAGGCCAAAGGGTCTGCAACCGTCCATTCGTGTCGAGATGGACGCAGACTTCGACGAGGGGGAAACGGCGGACACAAGTATGAACAGCCTCGTTCCTACTGTGTACATGACAGAACTCCTTGCTTCCCAGCATGACATGCCTATTGCGTGCATGATGTGGCCACCTCTGCCCGCTGACGATGTAGCCTCAGCCTCCAGGGCTACTCTGCGACCTCTTTCAGGGGCATCAATCGTGAACAATACTTCACATATCCGACAGGACGGGCTGATTCTTCCTCCACCGCCAAAGGCTTATCAGTTCCCACTCCCACATCTTACACGGACGCAACGGGTATCACTTCAATCCGCAAAGCTGCTCGTCTATGCGGTGCCTTCACAGTACATCGGACCCGTACCACCGCCAGAATTGGAAATCATCAAGGAAGAGGTGGTGGCGCCATGGGCGAATGCGCAGTTTAGTACAGCCTCGTCGTTGGTGGGAGTGGTGGCTGAGGAGAAGGAGAGTACTGCGCCCCGTCTCGCAGCGTTTGCGTCTGGCGCTCTCAGTCCGAGGTGGGGTCCCACTGTCGAAGGTCTATGGAGCAGGTCTAGTTCAAAGGCAACGGAGAAGCGGGATAGCTCTTTATCTACGAGAAGCATAGAGAGTGCTGTTACTGCTGCTGCTATGACTGATGTGGGCGCGGGCGCGGGGACAGCACAGGCTGCGAACAACGTCGTTGAGGAGACGAAGGCGACTCCTACTCCCCCTCCGCCTTCCTCCTCCTCTACTGATCAGCAGTCTACCTCCGGCTGGTCTGCTGGGCTGAGCTCGTGGAAGTCACGAGCACAGGGCTATTATGCGACTCGAGTGGCGGCGGCGGCGGTAGCAGCGACGAATGAGCCCTCTACTCCACTGACGAGCTCTGTGTCGGAGTCTGCGGTGGCATCTATCACCATCCCTGTTTCACCATCTGCTACGACGACGACGATGACCACCAGTCTCTCTCCTCCGCCCGCAAGTGCGACGACATCTGCTTCGGCTTCGATGACAGGATCCCGAAGCTTTGGCTCGTTTTTCAGTCGTTCTACTTCCATTTCGGCCGCATCTTCTTCTTCCGCCTCTAGCGGATCGATGGTCCGTTTGTCGTCGCCTCTTCAGCATCAGGTCAAGGTGGACGACTTTGGATGCGTGCTTGGCGCGGATTCGGGTTCGTTTGTGTTTGAGGGAGAAGACTTGGTGCCGGCGACGACGCTGGGCGGAGCCGAGGCCGGTGGATCGGCAGCGGCAGCGGCACCAGCGGCAGCAGTGGTTGAACCTCCTGCAACAACAACGACGACTCAAGGCTGGAGAGGATGGGGTGCCCGCTGGGGACGAAGTAATCAATAGCGACTGGAGAAAGCAACTTTTTGGATCTTATGGAAGATTTGGACTTCTAATTTTTTCTCTTTCTTTTTTCTTCGTATGTAAAGGGTATGTATGATTGGGTATAAGTAAAGTAGCCTATATTACATATATGTCTTTGGATAGTATACGCTCTGACTACCTACTTTGAATCCTTGAAGAGGCAGTTCTTACTGTCATTGGTTCAGGTCGGTGATGGGCGTAAGGGCCGCCGAGCATGGGCATACTAGCCTGGCAGGTGGACCTCTGTCGTTGTTCTCCACCTCGACCACCGACTCATCGAGTTACCAGTTTTCTGCTCGAATTTTCCCGTAAATTCACGCGGGAAGCGGAAGCAGAAGCCGTTTAGGCGTCGGTAACGTAAACTGGCCAGTCAACGGCCTTGGATTACGTGGACGCTGGTAGGAACACGTAGCCCTTGCCGAACGGAAGCCAAGAATTCAAGAGTTGGTCTTTGCATATTAAAGCGGGAACGGGAACAGGGTGACGGTCGAAAAGCCTACATTGCTTGATTGATTGGCCAAACGAAACACTCTCTTTTTCTCTGGACGCGCGGAAATATCATGTTTACGCAGGAGCAAGCGATGCTCTTCTTGACGCCTTCAAAGGCCTTGTCGAAATGGTGGAGGGGGTCGCCTTCGGAAGAGTCCGAGGATGCGGAATCAGATGTATGTATTATTTGAAACGAGCTCATTCTTGCGCCCTTTTCATTTACGTTTTGCGAATTTATTTCTCACCAATTTTTTGGCGTATAGCATCTGGCTAAACCGATTGTTTCGATGGCGTATGGGGTCTCCATCATCAGCCAGATTCGCGCAATCTTTTGGACAGACTCGATAGTTCAAAAGGGCTACGAAATTGTGAGTTTTTCATCCATCAATCCCTTCATTGCCCCTTTCAGTTTGAGGATGCTCATCAGAAGGGCTTTTTGCTTTACGGTTACAATAGAATAAACCAGGTGGAATGTTCAAGATGCCCATGATGGGTCAGTGGGTGACGGTTGTGACGGGTCGATTTGTGGAAGAGATGGCCAAAGCCCC
>WSTO01000359.1:0-14534 GCA_019627685.1 Serendipita sp. 399 | reverse complement strand
TCCACATTGTCGGCCCAGCAGCCGCCCTGAGCTGGAAGCCAGGTGGCTCGACGTTGAAGAGGGGCGGCGACGACCGCAGTGGTGACGAGCGAGAGTAGAGAGATTAAAGAGCGCATTGGATTGTTGTTTGTAAACGATAGTGTTGCTTTGAGTCTTTTTTCACGAAGAAGGAGTGGAACGGCCTCTAGAGATAGCTAGGAGAGCGAGAAGGAGAAGGGGAGGGAAGCGGAAGAGGAAGAAGGCCTAGAGCTTCGTTTTCCAACCACCGGTTCCGACTTTATAGGATCAGCATATGATACTAACTAAAAACAAAATAAGTAGGAAAAACTTGCCAAAATTAATGATATTCTCGAAATTCTCGCGGTTTCGTGGGTTGTGAGAGCCAACTCAAGCGAATGAATGTGTCGCCGGCTGTCCAATCCAAAATGTCAGTCGTCAATTCGATCCGAGAACGACATTTCCCGTCCGTCGACTCAGCGGTGGTCGTGTTGGCATCACAAAAGAATACAAACAAAAAACAACAAAAAAGGTCCCTCCGTCATTAGATTGAATTGTGTTTCATCTGTTTTTAGCAACAGGGCGCTCGACGGCGATTCCCAACCGCCTGTGACAGCTCTATGCGGATGCTCCGTCTACTCTCGTCACTCACACAATCCTCCGTCCGTCCTCTAGACTTGGTAGACTTGGCATTCCTGCCGGGTTTTGAATGTCAAACTGAATAAAGAAAAGGCCAAAAAGGATACCGGACAGGGAGGCGGAGTCACTCCCGCTCACCCAAATCTTTGATGTTATGATAGGTGTTTGCAGCGGAGATCCTAATCGTGGCTAGTCTTACTACCCAGGGCTCGTGAACGAGAATGTACTCTGGAATATTGTATTTTTGAGGCGTCAGTCATGGAGGTCGTGGAGGTCGGAAACTTGAACTCAACAGTTGACCCTGCCCATCCTCGATTTGATGTTGGTCACTTGACTAAAACTAAATATATCCATCCAACCGCACACGCGCAACTGCTAAGCTCTCACGGCACCCACGCTCGGTTTTTCTTGCATTTTGACATCGTTTGTTGACGCCCCAGCACTTTCCCTGGGGATCGATTACCTGGCTGCTTAAGCTGTCATTTTGCTCATTTCCCCTTTAAGAAACCTATCCATATCCAAGAACTTCAGGGGTATCGACCCACCGCCATTGCCAACAAAGCCAACGACACGTTATATCGCCCTACGCGTTCAGCGACATCGAAACAGAGATATAATCTACTAGAAACGCATGTATTTACTTCTGATGGACAGAGGCTACATGGTTTTCATCAAGAGGTTTCATTCCGAGGTCGCCTTCATAGCACCGCTCCGACAGAAACTTAAGACTAAGATGCAACTGTGTTGTAGATAAACCCAAGATATATATCATACCTTGGTACTTTTAACTAGTGAACAGAGCTACGACGGCTACGTCTCTCTGAAAGATCCCTTTTACCGGTTCTACTACTGAACAAACACGATCCGGTCTACATTGGTCAATCCCGAATCCCGGTACGTGAGTCTATCAGGACGTGAATATAGTAGAGGCTCACTGCAATGATTTTCTTGCTCCCACCCAAGCTACATGGCTTTCATAGAAGCACCGAGATTGCTCTCGGATGTGCTCCTTCGTCTCCCATACCGCCAGAGGAGATGTGAACGATCTCTCGGCCTCATTTTCTATGGTCTAATAGCTCAGAATACCCTCGAATCGCATCCCACTCGTCGCCTAGAAGGCAACGCTCGACTTCGAAAGCATAACCCTTCACTAGCAAGTCCCCCTTCTTCACTTGCACTATGGGATCGTCCCGAGGGGGTGCATCGGGATATGCTCATCTTGGCCAAGCGTTTCTCATGAGGTCGACCTATGGCACACAGTCGCGTTCTTGAAGCCCGAAGCCTCGCAGTAAAAGTTGGTGAAGTTCCTGTTGTGCACGTCGAGCTCAATCCAAGTGCGTAACTCTCATCTATTCATGCATTCCCATAGACTTGATGCTTCCGGGGGAGTGTGAGGAGTGAGATTTAAGAATGCGGGATTTATGGACTCATAAAAGCATGATTCGAGATTCAATACTACTGCTCATCGTGGCTACGTCCTGATGCTGACCGGCGCTCGTCTTCTCGCTCCCTAATGTCCACCATCAAACAAGCTAGGAATATACAATCGTTTGGTAATGGTCGACAAGTTAACTCCATTGATATTTTCTTTACCTTGTTTTCTAACCGCTGAATCTTGACCAGCACCGCGACTGGTTACCGTTAATTGCATTACTCATACGCCGGATTCACAACGTATCGAAGCTTTTTATTCAATTTGGGTGTGAGTTCTTTTCTTTTGTGGCTTAAATGCCAGTATGTGATAGGGCAACGAAGCTGGCTGCTTCCGTTCTCCACGCTAAATCCGGCGAGAACCGAGATCCTGTCTCACAAAGGTGTACAGGAGCCTTGATTGCTGCACATATTTCTGTTCCGGGAGAATGGACGGCTCTTCCACTCTCAACAAGTCGGCGCCTCGCTTCTGACAGAATAGAAGACCACAAAAACGAAGAGTCCATGCTCCAAGCAGACTGTCTATGGTCATTTAATGCTACCATGCATTTAAAAGGGGAGAGTCTCTTCCTCGCTCTCTGATCTTTCGCCCTGACTCGGGCAACTTCGTGAAAATGAGGTAAGTCTGCCATTCCAGTAAGCGAATAGCATGCAAATAACTCTCATAGTTTTCTTATATTGAACGGTGACTGGTTCTTGGGGCCTAATATGCTGGGCAGATTGGGTTGACCTCCATCGTCTTAGAAATAACCGTCGAATTCCCCGTTCAGGCTGGCCACTTTCTGGAGAATATTGCTCACCTTATACTGGAGCTCAGTCTGGACGGTCGAATCTTTAATAAAGCCAATCTGTTCGTACACGGGTCAAACCCTTGTACATGGGATGCGGACGACACTCTCGTTTTGTAAGTATTTCGATAAAGCGACTGTGCAAGAGAACTGGTAATAACGTTATATTACTTAGGCCCGTATCGGATAAGGAGTGCATACTGTCCATGTGTCTGGCAGAAGTAGGCGACGATCGTCAATTGCTGGGCTGCGTGGAATTGTGCGGACGAGATCTCTCCGGTGGACAAGAACAAATAAGTGGGTAGATTATTGACGTTCTAGTCCAATTGTCTAAGGCAGGTTTTGATCGACAGTCATACCAATTATCGGGAACGAAATCATGGTCCTCAAAACGGAGGTTGAATCAATGACCTCGAGAGAAGCTTTCAAGTTGGCTCTGAATATGGCGCAAGCAGACGACCAGGAGAAGGAAGAGACCGAAGGTGTTACCCGGATCTCGGATGCACTAGATCTTTACAATGACTTCCGACATCACGGGAATTTGGCAAGTTTGGAACAGGCAATATCGCAAGTTCAAGCTGTAGCGAAGAGACTATCAGCACACGACCCAGAGAGACGTGCCACACTCGAAAGAATGGCGCTCTCCTTTTTGTATCGCTTCAAACGGCTTCGAAGTATCGACGAAATCGACGATACGGAGACTGCTCAACCCAAAGCATCGGTCACCCCTGGTCCAGATGGCGATCCTAACACGCCTGGTTGGTCAACCAACCTCGGCGCCTCTCTCCTTGCCACCCGGTTCGAGCAGTCTGAACCTGTAGATGACACTGAGAACTCCACTACACGAGAACAAACGACGGTCGACCCGGTGTCAGATAGCAATCCTGACCAGGCTGAAGAATGCAACAACCTCGGAAACGCTCTACGGGCTCAGTTTGAGCGTTTTAGAAAAGTTGAAGACATTGATGCAGCGGTAACGCGATATCAGAGAGCCGTCGAGCTTGGTCCAGATGGCCATCCTGACAAACCTGGCTGGTTGAACAACCTCGGAAACAGTCTCCTTATCCGGTTCAAGCACCTTGGACGTATCAAGGACATTGATGACGCAATCAGTCAGTACCAATCGGCAGCCGACCTCACTTCAGATAGCCATCCAGACAAGCTTCGTCGATTGACCGACCTCGGAAACGCTGTCCGAATCCGGTTTGAACGCTTTGGAAACGTCAAGGACATCGATAAAGCAATTCAACATCATCAAGCAGTCGTCAATCTCAGTCGAGACGACCATCCTCAGAAACCTGGGTGGTTAGCCAACCTTGGAAACTCTTTCAAGATACGGTTTGAGCGGTTTGGGAGAACCAGTGATATTGAAGAAGCTATTGCACAACATAAGGCAGCAGTCAACCTCAGCCCGGGTGGTCCTGGTGGCAAGGAGGACTTGCTGGCTAATCTCGGCACCTCTCTTTTTACCTGGTATGAACGGTGTGGAAACATCGGTGACATTGAGGAGATAATATCACAGCATCAAGGGACCATCTACCCGAGTTCAGATGGCCACGAGTCGAGCAACCCGGGACACTCACTTCGAATCCGGTTCAAGCGCCTCGCAAATGTCAAAGGTACCAATAAATCGATGATACTGAATCAAGAACCGGCCAGAAATGGTTTGAATGGTCACCCCGACACACCTCTCTTGTTGAGTAACCTCAGCAGTTCTCTTCTCACTTGGTTGGAGCAGTTTGGAGATCTCGAACAGATCAATAAACAAATTAAAAAACATAAGGCAGCTCTGATTCTCCGTCCAGATGACCACTATGACACGCCCAGCCTTCTACACAACGTAGGAACATCCTTCTTCACCCGCTATCTCCGACTTCATCAACCCGGTGATGCCGATACTGCTATATTGCACTTTTCCATCGCCGCGCAACATCCCTTCGGATCTCCCTCCCATCGTCTCATGGCCGCACAGGGTTGGATTCACGCAGCATCAATAGCCAACCATCATTCCCTCTTAGCCGCGTACGAGTGCGCACTCAACATCGTACCACTGGTGGCATGGCTCGGGCTTTCCATCACCGATAGACATCAACATCTCATTCAAATCGGTGCAATTGTTCGTGATGCAGCAGCTACGGCCATCTCGCTCGAGCATTCCGACAAGGCAGTCGAATGGCTAGAGCAAGGTCGATCGATTGTTTGGAATCAAACTCTTCAACTTCGAACTCCAGTCGACCAGTTGCGAAATGTCGAACCCGAACTCGCTAACCGACTCGTGCACGTCTCCGGACTGTTGGATGGTCACCAAACTGACCCTCAAGACAAGACTGGGCTGCCCGGAAAAGAGAGAGAACAGACGAATCGAGAGTTGGCAGCGGAATGGGAGACGATTGTCCAAAAGGTTCGGGAACTACCCGACTTCAAGGACTTTCTGAGACCACCCGGTCTTTCCCGGCTATTCGGCGCCGCTAAGAATGGTCCTGTAGTCGTTCTCAATATCGCGAAGACACGATGTGACGCACTAGCTATGATCGACGGGCTCGACGAAGTAGTGCATGTCCCGCTTCCAAATTTTACGCTCGATAAAGCAACAAAACTTCAAGCCGAGTTGACAGCCTTACTCATAGCGAGCGGTGTTCGACTGCGGGCCAAAAGAGATCCAGATGTCGAACGAGGTGGCGACAATGGTTGCAAACGGATATTGGCGGAGCTCTGGTATTGCCTGGTGAAGCCTGTGTTGGATTCCTTGGCGTTCAGCGTGAGTTTTTCCCTAGAATTTTTCTTTTGACCGACAATAACTTTGGTCTCAGCCTCACCCGGAGTCGCTTCCTCGCATCTGGTGGTGTGTCACTGGTCCCCTTGCCTTCCTCCCGATACATGCAGCCGGCGTATATGATGGAGAGTCGACTGACGAGCAGATCTTCAGCTATGTTATCTCCTCCTACACGCCCACTCTATCCACCTTGATTGAATCGCCGAACGTTTCCTTTGGTGCTCCTTTCAAATTTTTGTCAATAATCGAGCCGTCGACCGGACGCTGGCGCATCCCCAACACAACGAAAGAGCTAGCGTTCATTCAGAGTCGCCTTGGGCCCCGAGATCACGTCGTTCTCGAAGGTCCCGAAGCCACCAAGGGGCGGGCTATAAAGGCAATGAAAGATTGTAACTGGGTGCATCTTGCATGCCACGGTTCTCAGAATGAGACAAACCCAACGAAGAGCGGTCTCAAGCTGCGTGATGGCGATCTAACCCTGGAGGAGATCATCAAACAGGATCTTCCTCACGCGGAATTCGCGTTTCTTTCCGCATGTCAGACGACCACTGGAGACGAAAGTCTTCCTGAGGAGTCTGCACATATTGCAGGAGGGATGTTATTAGCTGGGTACCGGAGTGTGGTAGCGACGATGTGGTCAATCCAAGATAAGCTGGCACCAGGGGTAGCAAACGAATTTTATGGTCACTTGATGAAAGAGGGAGGGCGACCGGATAGTAGAAAGGCGGCGGAGGCGTTGCATCTATCGGTTCAGAAGCTTCGAACCAAGTCGGGCATTCCGATGACATCGTGGATACCCTTTGTACATCTTGGGATTTAGGTTTACTTTCTGAACTTTGAACGATGCAAATCGTGATCTACGACTCGGTCTCTTGTTACAGAACCACTCCTGAAAGGTCACTATAATGACACTACTATCTACTCAAGACCCGAATAAGTATTTCAGTACTTCAAATATGAGACTACAAATCAGATAGATTACGCCTCCCCAGCCAGGTAAAACACAGTTCAAGATTCCTACCACAATGGCTTCCTTTGCTTTATCTCGGATGTTTCTCAACACGCTCGAAATCAGCTCATCCCAGGACATGAATCCGAAGCAGTAAAGTAACGCATCGATTATGATACCTGCCGCCACACCTATGAAGAAGTGCGACGCGGCGTTAAGGCGCGCTTCATGGGCAAAGTTCGCAATTTTTGCAGTAAAAATTTTCCGATCCTTCAGGATAATCCCAACGCCAGACTTAATAGCCTGGATTATGTCATTAAAGGCATTGATTAAGCAAAGCAGGACCGGGTCCTTGCAGAAGGGCAGGACCGTGTCCTTGCAGAAGGGCAGAACTCTGTCCTTGCAGAAGGGGAGTACCTTGTCCTTGATGAGCGGGGCCGAGCTCGCGCTCTTGATGAGCCACCCCGATATAGTTTTCGCCAAAGGGATAATCAAGTTTGTTACTACATTCTAGAAATGCGAGTAGAACGGTTAGGAGTACAGATGTAAGCTAACAGGGCTGTATTGGCGTAAAACGGTTATTACCGAACACCCTTTCAGCAAGAAGTTGAAAATCTTGAGTATAATGGTCAAAAATTTAGACCAGTCCATGTCTATCGCGATGATCCCACAGCGAGAACAAGGGTAAAGGGAAAGGAGTGGCTTCAAAACGAGATGCCTGCGAGGCTATTAGACATCTATTAGACGGTCAGTATTTGCAGTACAGAAATTCAAGCATATAAACACAGGGAGGTTTGAGCCTGGCTCACACTCAAGTTCAATCGATCAAGGGAGAACGGACAACCAGCTTGTGTAGCCAACCGGGTGTACGGCTTTTTGGGGTACTGAGTTGCCAGACTCCCACAGGTGGAGTCGGAGCCTCACTTCTGAGGCTTAGGGTACTGGGAGCCACTTCTTACTCCAGTCACATCGTCCCACAATGTCAACGAATAGCCGAATGCAAGAGGGGAAGCTGTATCTATTGACTGACGATCTACTTGTAAGGAAGGTAGTATCCAACGACATCGTCGAAAGCGACTCTCGTTTGATATCTCGAAACGACGTACAGTCTTTTGCTATCCTTTGATGCCCCAAAGGGAGAAATCCCGGCGTAAAGGGTAGCCATGTTGACGACGTAGTTCAGATTGGAGCAAGGTTGGCATGTGGATGCGAATGTAGACACTATATTTTGATGATAGCAGAGGCAGCGCAGTGCAGCTAACTAGACGAAAGAATGGAACCGCGAACCGTTCATGAGCGAGGTAGGAATGTAAACTTGATGGGGAACTGGGAGGTGGCGAAGTGTGTGTTGAAAGCATCCAGGTCGGCATGCCCAAGAATATACGTCCCTTGATGCAACGAAAGCGTCAGGTCGTATGCCACTATATCGGAAGTTCACGTCAGTATTATCATTAGCCTGTACAAACATAGGTAGAAGGCAAACCACATACCTCCTCCATCATTCGTCCACTGAGCGGTCATCGCTCCAGTTTTAAGGTCGATATTCCACTATGTACCCATCAGTTACTAGGACATGGGCAAACATACGGCGACAGAACGTACAACAGACGATTCAAAAGCCCTATCCTCATTGGGTCGATATTGCGGAGAAGCTCCTCGGACCGCTAAAGGGGGCCAACGGGATCAGGTGCCAAAGAAGTCGGCTGAGTTCATATACTCACAATGATGAGCGCCGCCGACGTAAAGGTAGCTAAAAGATGTACCAGTAAGCCATTCGACCGCAAGATTGAAATATGTCTGACTCACTCGTAATCTCCCATCCCAACGTTGTGATCCTGGTTTACGGTGCCTACAGATAACCCAAATAACGGGAAGTCGTTCAAAGGAGTCTACAGAACGTTAAGCAACGATTAGGTCTCATTGACAAGGATAGAAAGAAAGTCTCCCCAAACGCACCAAAAATGCAACTTCTGCTTTACTAACGGATCCACCGGATGGAGACTCAAATGTGACGATGCCAGCATTATCAATGTTGGGAATAATGACACCCATCTGGAGGGCTAGGTTATTCGCGACATATCCCAATACTTCGTCGTTGTCCTCTCTCGAGATTTGGACGATGCCAGTATAAGTCACAGATGAGCGTGGCAGGAATTTGAGCTTGACGGCAGGATTGTACTCGTCCCATTTCACGTTGAATGTTTCCAGATCGCCATGAGCAAACAGGTAATAACCGGCATATAACGAAAGTGTTGTACTGGGTGCGGCTATACGATAATTCGTGTCAGTTATACAGAATGCATAGGCAAATGTCGAAGGAGAAATTACATACACCCATCGTCGTTGATCCACTGGGCGGCCATGGCCCCAGTCTCAAAGTCGATATTCCACTATGCGTGTGTCAGCGTTGAAAAGAAGAGCAACTATAACACAGGGATGACATACAACCGAAGATTCGAATGCTTTTCCCTCGGGCGACGATTTTTGTGGAACGGCCCCAGGAGCCGCTAACAAGGAGACAGAGGGGTATTAGCGGTAAGGATCGACCCAGAGAAAAGACTCACTGTGATTAACGCCTCCTACGAACAAGTAACTGTAAAAATATCCCGATGAGTAAGCCCATCCTTGGAGTAAACACGAATCAAACGCACTCAGGGTCCCCAGTTCCAATGTTATTATCATGGTCAACGGAACCCATAGACAGCCCGAAGAACGCGTAGTAGTTCTCCCAGCCCTAAAGAACGTTAAACGATCAGGACGAAAAGAGAGTATTATGAAAGACCTCGAACGACATACCAAATATGATAATTCCGCTTGAGTGACAGAAATTGCACCACGTGGGGCTTCAAATGTGATAATTATAGCGTCCGCTTCATCCTCAGACACGATGCCGACTTGACCTCCCCTGTTGTTCGAGAGATACCCCAAAACTTTATCGTCCTCCTCCCTCGATATTTCAATAATGCCACGATGGGTCTCGGAGGTGGAAAAATCGCGCTTATGATATACCAGAATACGGGCCGATCCACCGCAGTGTCTGTACACAGCGTGTCAATGAAAAGGAAGTAACCAGGCGTGAAACCAGGAAAAAAAAGGAGAGAAAAGTAGTAGTTACGCACTCAGTCGCCTCCTCATTGCAAGCGAAACCACATTCGCTTATGTTCTCCGTCCGACGAGCATCGTACGGAATATTGCCACAAAAGCACTCCCGTCCGGATACTAATCCAGCAGACGGGTGCCCAGCAGCCGCACAACTATCGATACACTCCTCGACCGTCATTTCGTGACCAGATATCCGAGTGTTCAGCATTGTTTTAGGGAGTTGACTAGCAGTGGAGTCCCTAATTGAAAATCGGGAGAATACGAGTCAAAAATTGACCAATAGAAGACGTTATTTGGACACGTACCGCCAACATTGAGCCCTTGAGTAGCCATTATAACTCTCGGGGACAGTGCCTGAGGGTTGAAGAGGAGCCGCCATCGAAGCGATGATGAGAGTTCCCGCAACGGACACGATAACGGAGATTAGTGAGTACATATAAGTATAATTAAACGATTGTAGACGAGTGAAAAGGACGACAGGACGAGAGGCTCGACGAAGAAAAGGGCGGAAGAGCGGAGAGGAACCTTGAGGACCGGCCGCCTTGTCAATACCGAGTCGAAATTCAATCATCATCTCTTCTTATATAGAGAAGAAATTATTAAGAATGAGACTCTATTTCACTAATATGATCCTCCATCTCTCTCTCTCTCTCTCTCTCTCTCTCTCTCTCTCTCTCTCTCTCGGAATGCCAATAAAAATTGTAGGAACGAAACCATGATACTATGTCTCCCACAAGAGATACTAAACGCGAGTGGTTTACGATTACACGCAGGGAATGTCCAGTTTAGCAGAATATGTGAAAATTTTGTCGAATGTGGAGGTGAGTCAAAAAAAGGGAGTCGAGAAATATCGTTCCGTACATTCATAGCTCAGACAAAGGCAAGGAGAGGTTGAGAGGAAGACAGTCCATTCAAGGTCGAGGAAGAAATCTCAGCTTGACAGAAGTGGAGCGTCTACCACCGCTCGGATACCGAATCTTGAACGCCTCGAAATCACCAGTACCCATCATAAACGTGGAAGTATACCTCCAGGCGAACAAATCCATCCCGAGGTCCGCTAGAGAAGAAAATCAGTTGGAAACCTGCCAGCGGACGTCCAACATACCGTTGTTGTTCTTATTGACCCATAACGGGACCCTATCACCAGTTGATATATTGATGCTCCACTAGGAGGTCACTCAGTGAAGGATAATCGACGGCAGAACGTTCGCATACCACTGAAGACTGGTAAGCATAGAACCGTATAGCATAAGAGTTGGGACCAGTTTGGGCAGTAGCTCCAGGTGCCGCTAGAAAAGGTTGCTATCAGCATGTGATACGATCGATTTGGGGAAGGATGACGCACAGCGCAGTGTTCCACCGAGGTAGACATAGCTAGAGAATAGTCATTAGGCATCGCCAACCAACAAATCGAGGTCGACGTACTTGGAGCTGCCGGCTTCGAGGTCATTATTATTGGTTCCACTACCCTCAATCAGCCCGAGGACAGGGTATCCTCCTAACGGCGTCTAAATTGCACAAGAAATGGGACAGTATCATCAGAAGTGGCTAACCCCAAACGCAGAGTTGAGCATACCGTACTCTCCAGGTCAGCCTGCGAATTGGATGTTGCCCCCAAAGGAGCTTGGAATGTAAAGTTCCGGCAAGACTCTCGTTGCTTTGAAGAGCTATGACTTGAGGCCCTCCTATGAGACTAACATACTCCAAGCCACCGATGTATCCGAAATGTTCGTTGGTATCTGCGGTCAGGACTTCGATGATACCACGGTAAATTGTTGTAGGGCTGGCAGGGGCAGTCTCAGTCGGGGTAATAGAGCTTAAGGGCGTTCCTCCTGCTAATGAAGGGAGAGATCCCAGAACTAGAACGAGAATTGTTGTTAAGAAATGCATTGTCGACGATGGAATATGAAGGAGCGACGGTCGACAGAGGGAGATGAATCAAAACGAGAGAGTGGTCCAAACCGCTATCGGGAGAAAGCTTGAAATACGGCGTCTTTATACCATTTGGATTTCAACATGCGCCAACTCGTACAGTCAACCGTGCCCCCTTCCACCGGTGAACACCGCGTGCCATAAAAATTGCAAAGTCTCCCGACGTTTATCGCGCCTTGATGCTCGAGTTTGCTTTCTCTAAGCCAAGTAATGCTAAGGAACGAGTGCTTACAATCGGAGAGTGCTAAAGATAGAGAACGAGGAGAGTCATCTGGGAGATGCGGCCTCTCGGGCCCTCGGAAGACTGGGATCGACTGTTCATTGACAGCCACCAGTTAGGCCTTGGACTCGACCTGCATCTGCTAAAAGCATGCTGAACACTCTGAATTAAGGCTAGGGATAAGGCGTATATCAACGCGCTTTATTGTGGTTGGGTTCAAGTGACAAAGTCAACGCGACGAGAAGCTAAGTGTCTCCCCTTTTACCCGGGAATGGCCAAATAACCCGATTTAAAGGCCCTAAAATTGCAAACGAGATGAGTGAGCAAATCTATGGAGAAGAACAGAGATCTACGACGAACAGGATGGCGCCTTGTGGCGAATCGTACAACTTGAACCCCGACCACCGACCTCGCAGATAGCCGCTTCGCCATCATTACATCAAGAGCAACGAAGACGGACGACATTTATCTCGAAGGTCGCACCGAAGTCAATGATTCGATACCTTTAATCAACGAATGCCAGCGCGTTGAAACGCATTCCGATAAACCCGTGCTTATATCGATCCATTTCCCTCTTCTTCTCTGTCATAGCTTAGAATATCTGAACTTGAGCTTTCACTACGCCGAAGAAGAATCGACCCGAAAAAGCTGCTATCGGCAGATCTATAGATACCACTGAGGAGACAAATCGAACAACTGTTTAAGAGGAAAGTTATTTTTACTCATTCTGCACGTTATCGGAGACTTCACTGTCTACGGACCCACGAGCAGCCACATCGTCGAGTGCGTCACTGACCGCATCCTGTTCCTCCGTGCATTGCATAAGTTTACCAGGAGATGCTGTCTCCCAGCGCCTCCGTCCGTGTTATCCCGCGTCTTTAGGACCTCTCCACATTGTGCCCCGAAGAATTCGGGGCTTGGAGGATCCTTCCAATACGGAAGGACATATGTTATATGACAGCGACGTGGTGTTTCTTGCCACAATATGCAGTGAATTCCTTTCTCTCATCCAAAAACACTAGTCTCTGCTCGAAGGCTCGAGTTTGTGGCAAAAGACAAGCCTTTCTCGACCGGGATAAGGGTTGGCCGCGAACAACAAGCTCGTCCGAATGACCTCCTTTTGGTCGTCTGACATGCATTCTAGCCTGTCTGCCAGGTGTTTTTTGCGGTCTTTCATCAACTGTTGGTCTTCGTGCGAGGTTGTGCCCAATTTCGCCGTCCTCTTTCCCGGTAACATGTACTTGCCGATTCTGTCCTCTAGAGTCTTGAAGATGCTGAGTAAGGTGCTGGTGCTTGCTACTCATGCAGCCTGCAAGACTTTGGGCCACTCCTGAGGTCTTGACGACGGACCAGAGACGGCGAGGCTCAACGAGCCACCTCAGTGAAGGATATGCAAACGCCTTTTGATGACACGAGACTTGCTATTAGCGGTCGATCCTCTAGCCAGACTCTAGTTGGGAAGGATCTCCCGCTCCGTCCGGCCTATCCATCTCTCCAGACGATCCTCGATGCGCTTATCGAGAATCCAATCCTCGATTTGTAGTACTGTCGCGAGGGTACGCCTTCCTTTGGAATCGAGCGCGTTACCGAAGCGTTCCAATTGCAATATTGAGACGGATTCTCTGGAGCTTTCGAACCATTCCTCCCATGCTGTAGCCATCTTCTGACATGCTTTCTGTTGATATTCTTTACCCTCTTTTCCCTTTACACTGGCTTGGTATTTGTGTAGGGCGTCCCATGCCTTTGCCCAAGGCCTTTCAGCTATGACTCATGTCAGAAAGGCGATGCTTTAATTTGATTGTACTCACCTGCAATACTGGGTGCAGCGACAGGATTCGTCACTGCAGTGCCCTCTTTCCGCTCTTCCTTAGAGGAAAGTTCACACGGCGGTGTAGCGTCGTTGCTTCCAGACACTTCCCGCTTCTCTGGGGTGTCCGGTGAGGATGCGCTTGTATTTTTTGTTTGGGCAGAGACTTCTCCTCCCTCTTTGCGTACGTGTGGTGGAACCAATCTCGGTCGCTTTACGATCTGTGGTTCCCTCAGTACTCGGTCCTGTTGCAATAGTGGCGAACTCACCTTGGCTTCGATACCCCATTCTTCTTCGTCTTCATCCTCACGCATTCTTCGCCTTACTGGTAGCCGTACGTGCGTTTCGTCGACTAACGTCCTACATATAACCTTGGCCTCAACCTTGCCACTGGCCTGAGTTCCCTGTAGTGCACTCAGCTTACAATATCATGCGCGTCGTCCACCTATCCTTACCATCGTATTTGTTTCCGACTCATGATCTGCTTTTGTAGGTGCTTCTACGGGTTCCTCATGGCGATCGCCTGAGTCCTTTTTACCTTGTTCCGGTTCCACCGCCGGCTTGACTGGGGGGCGCTGGCGACTGTTACCCCTGTCTAGCAGTGTATTTCCTGTGCCCAATAATGGGACTGGATCGTCCGATTCGTCCTCAAGGAAGCGGACCCTCTTGCGTGTTCCTTCCCTGGAAAATCGAGGAGGGTGACTCGATTGTGGAAGCACAATCGATTGGCGTGGAAAAATCTTTAGTCTTCGTGACGACGATGTAGGAGTAATAGGCGCGCTCAGTCCGCTGGAACGAGAAGAGCTGCTCAACTCTGTTTCAAACGGAAGAAGCGCGTTTCTTCGAAAGAAAATGTGAGCTCATTCATATGATCACTGTAATCAGGTAACCTACTC
>WSTO01000358.1:0-14549 GCA_019627685.1 Serendipita sp. 399 | reverse complement strand
GAGTCGGCTTCTCGCAGCGCGACCATCTCGACAATCTCCAAGGATTCTATCCAGCTCGTTCTTCCGAGCCGACAAATAACTTGGAAAGCCGGCCAGCACGTCTTCCTCATTCTCCCCACTGTGTCCAACATCCCCCTGGAAGCCCACCCCTTCACAATTGCCAACATTCCCGAGAGAGATCAGAAAGGGAAGAAACGCAAAGAAACCGATCTGGTATTCTATATACGTGCGATGGATGGTTTCACCCGCAAGCTTTATGAGTATGCGCAAGCGCACAACGGCGGAACAGTCCCTGCGCTCGTCGATGGGCCATACGGAGTTCCGCCACCGGTCAATACGTTCATGACTGTCGTCCTCATTGCAGGCGGGTCGGGTGTGTCGTTCACGCTCCCACTCCTCTTGGATATCATTTCGTGAGTACATACCCGAAGTGGGGCAATTCCTTTAGGACTCACTTCTTCTAGTGCTGCTCGTCGTCAGGCTACTCCAGTGAAGCGTGTAGTCTTTGTCTGGTCCGTCAAGAATTACGGTACGGTACCCATGCGTTTCGCTCTGTCCAGGTGATTCTGACGCTTGTGATGATAATAGAGGATCTTGGATGGGCATCCGGAGTGCTCACCCTTGCGAGCAATAACGCCTCACCAACGCTTTCGCTCGACCTTCGGATCCACGTCACCCGGGCATCTGGTCTAGTTCCATCACTCGAGTCTACGGCAGATGAAAAGCAAATAGGCGGCGAGCCCATGTCTCCGTTGTCCCCGAGCAGTGAAAAGGGGCTCGATTCGCCTGCAAAGGACTCGCGCACGGATGTGATGATTACGGCGATTGAGGAAGGGTCGACTCAAGGTGGCCACTCGATGTCGAAAGTGATGAAGAGTGTCAGTGGAAACTTTAAGACGCGAATCGGACGACCGGATTTATCAGGTATCATTCAAGAGGAAATCCAAGCCTCCTCTGGACCGGTCTCTGTCAATGGTGAGTTTACATAGACTCTACCCTTCTCCCTTATTTCGCCGAATTTGAAGTGTCCGTCTGTGTGTGTATGTTCTGACGTGGACCTAATTAGCATGTGGACCGTCTCGCATGACTACGGCGGTTCGACACGCGTTGACGAAAGGTGCGGCAGGCCCATCTGCTGCGTTGCATGGAGGCGTCGAAGTGTCGATGCACATTGAAAACTTTGGGGCCGTGAGGTCGCATTAGTCTTGGTCACAGTGAAGCGAGCAGAGCAGAGAAAGGGAAAATCGGGTTTGTATAGTTTCGCATTTTGACGAATACGTAGGTCGTGACTGTGTTTCTACTATGCAATGGTTCATCGCACAAGTAAAGTAATTTGCGTGATTCGGACCAAGGAAAGATGAAAATTAAATTAAAATAAAACGTGAGGATAAAGTCAGAGGTAATCGTAAACGAGAGAGCTGAACAAAATAGATATAATGGAGGTAGAAAACAAAAAACCACAGCACTCAGGATTCCCGCGTGGTCCCCCACCGTGGTACTAACTGAGCGGCACTCTGCTTAACTGCGCAGATCGGACGGGATGCGGTGCTTTCAGAGTCCTATGGCCGTGGATACAAACAAGAATCATTAGTGAAATATATACCAATATTCTTCAAGAACGATTCCGCAAGGCGATCGTTGTGAAATAACCTTCAAAATCTCGAGGAAAACAAAGGGAGGGTGGACGATGCAATATATAGATAGAGTGCGTCAAAATTACCCGAAACGAGACAGGTATGTCCACGAAATCTGGAAACCTATTACTGGTTAAAGGTTGGGGTGGGACTGAATGGCGATGGGATACTGTGCCACTCTGGAAAGAGAGAAAGAGTTATTCACATTGACCAAAAGAGCGTGAAGTAGAGCTACATACGTACTGTTAGCCCCTCAATCGGCTGGCTCTTCAAGAACCGCCGACGCCCTTTTCGGTGATGACCCACTGTTGTCCGGTGATTGGTCATCCAGTCGTAGTTCGACTTGGTCTTCGTGCTCCTCTTCATCACCATCGTCTTTCTTCTCTTCATTCGATTCTGCTTCTTCTTGGTCGAGCTCCTCTTCAAACGGCCTGTCATGCTTTCCTGTCGGCCTTAGAAGATCTCTCGGCCACGATACATCCCTCACTTCGCCTTCCCATGTGTCTGATGGCTCCAAGAGGGTGACTACCCGCTCGTACACTGTCTTTAACTCCCCTCGGTCGACAGCCGCGTAGAAAGGCCGTGGGTCATCGTAGGACGGGTAATCCTGATTGACCACCTCGTCCCACGTAGTTTCGAATTGCTGATAGGATGCGTTGATGTATCGAATCAGCCGTCGGAATGAAGGGGCGAATGGTCCCAGTTCCTTTCCAGAGAAGTTGGCTTCTGCGTGCTTGAGCAAATTTAAGAGGGTTTGCGGCCGTCGTATTGCGGGATCTTGGTTGATATCTGCCCGAATGAGTTCGATGAGGAGACGAACCAGCCTCGCCGGGTCTGGGTCGATTTCGTCACAGATGAAGGAGAGATACTCGATGGATTCCTCCGGTATTTCAAGGGTCACCCGGTATACGAAATTTTGGGTGAGGATGTCGACAATAAAAGTGAGGAAATCCGAAAGGGTGTCGGTCCATCCGTATGAGTGATTAAGATGCACTAGGGCGAGTAAAAAGTCACCTGCTTTGTCGATTCCAAGCCGAGTCGATTGTATTTCTCGTTCGACACGGTTCTAATATCAGGAGATAAGAAGAATAAACACCTGTCGACGTTGATGACCATATGCGAACCACTCGACTCACCAGAAAATCAGTATCCTGTATGACAGCAAGAATGTATGGGCGAGTGACATATTGATCAAAGTGGATCCACAGTCGGAGCCTCAAGGTCCACAAAGGAGTCTGGTCGCCATCGAAGAATGGAGTTCTCTTGAAGCAGACATCGCTGACACGTGGCCACACCCCATCGCCTATTGAATCCTTTGCATTGAGTAAGTCTGGTGTCCATTCCTCCTTCCATTCTATTCCGAGTGTGGCGCATGCGATCAATCGAAGGAACGGATTTGATAGACGTCGCATCTCCGCTTTCTCCCATTCTTCGAGTGACTTAGGATCAAAAGAGACATCAGAGTCTGTCAGATCCCAATAAATCACTGTCACCATCCACCCAATCAAGTCTCGCTTCGCTTCGAGACCTTTAGCACCGCCAAGTAGTTGATCAAATGCACGCAATGCATGATACAACATTTCTTCTGTATGTGTCCAGCTACTCAGATGGTGCAACCCCATCTGTCCGAACCTCGCTTCCTCGTCCGGCGTGAACTTGTTCTGATCCAACAGCACCTTCATTTGATTGAATTGATTGAAGAAACTCAGATTCCGTAAAATGATCTCCTTCTGTGGGTGATATCTCAAACTATCTACCCAGTCAACTGCCCGAAGTCTCCGGACCAACGCGCTAGACGGAAGGCTCCTTTGTCCACCATAGAATTGAACTGTCGAATCCCATGGTAAACGCCCAGCAGAGATCAGATACAAAATTGTATCAAGCTTCCGTCTCTTTTGCTCTACAGTATCGAGTGAGAGTCTGTCCAGAAGCATAGGTAAAACGCGTTCGGTTGTCTTTGCCTCATCATCCAAAAGGTTAAACCACGTCTCCAGTAGAACCTGGAGATTCGAGGAAATATTGCTGATTACGCCCTGTAGGACAACTTCGTCTGCACGCCGTTGACTTCGCTGCGCATCGGATGTGTGCAAAGTAGTCGACTTTGACCAAGCACGCAGGAGGCGGATGGGAAAGTCCGGATTTCCGATTTCGTCTGCTCCTCCACTGCTGCTAGAAACAGACTCGAGGACTTCTCGCATCCCCGACTGGCTCAAACAGTGTGTCCGACGAGCAAGCTCTACAAAATCCTCCTCCTCCATCTCACATGTCTCTACAAAAGCCATATATGTTGCACCCAACACGCGAAAAATCTCCCTCCATGGTACGACGGAAAGGTGTGCCTCTGGGTCCACCATGGATGAAAATCCATCAACAAACAGGAGGAGTCGTTGATAGATATCCCGCGAGATGGGCAGTTGGTTCGATAGCCAGACTAGAGAGCTCGCCATTAGGCTCCTTTCTGGACTTCGGATATAGCTATCGTCACGCAAAGTCAACGATGGCGAAGTAAGACGGGTGATCAGGGGAGCCATGAATTGTCGCAATTTCGAGGCGCGTTCCCTGTCCCCTGTCTCCTTCCCCCTTGCTAGATCACTATCTGGGTGGGGCGGCCGAGTGACCAGCCAGGATGAAGGAAAGGTGACTCTGACTAGTACATGAAGAGAGGCATATATCCAGCCGGCTAATGGCGTTCGATATGGACATGAAGCGTAGAAGATGGCCAGTACTGTTGTCGTGACATAGAATAGTGCCGCAACTGCCCCACATACAATGACGACAGCAAACACCGAGTGATGAACATCCCACATCCATAAAATCAGTCCCACAAAGAAAAGCAGGACCGAGAGGTGAAGAGCAATGGGGAGTGCGCCGATTATCGC
Source organism: Serendipita sp. 399 (assembly GCA_019627685.1). Taxonomy (NCBI): domain Eukaryota; kingdom Fungi; phylum Basidiomycota; class Agaricomycetes; order Sebacinales; family Serendipitaceae; genus Serendipita; species Serendipita sp. 399. The sequence continues at coordinate 10,036 of WSTO01000358.1, read as the reverse complement.
GTCCATCTTCCAGTCTTGTCCACCTTGATATCGAAAATGTCGTCTCTTCACTCGTTCTTCGGGCGTCGAACCAGCACGGCGAGTGACCGCGCCGTAATCAGTCACCCACTGCATCGCCAGGACGGCGGCAAGGGCGGTTGCGATACTAAGGCATAAGCTGGCGAAGAAGAAGCAGTTGACAAGGATGGATTGTGTGGTAGGTTGGAATTTCGGAGGATCGTATGGCCGGTGAGTACCATTCGCAAGGTTATTCATAAGGAACACGACAGCGTCGACGAGAACTTCGGTTTTATCCTGCTCCAACAATGTCTTGCTATCTACTATTAACGTGATGAGAACGGCAGAGAAGATGGCCGCCTGTTGATTGTCAGTTCCCCGATGCATCAAGGCCGTCAAGGCGCTCACAAAGGTCTGAAGCATCTGTAAGCTTGATGTCCAATCTTCAACCGCTTCGTTATCGACAGTGAACGCTTCGTTGCAATACATCTCCGCTACCGTATTCTCGTCTGGAAACGGGCGATCCAATGGCGCCGCTTGGAGAATGTCAGTGCCAAGTCACTCAAACAGGGAGCTATCTCACTATTCTGGGTTCTCCTGATGATCATATTGGTCGATTAAAATGCGTATATCGTCCAGCCGGCTCAAACGAAGCAGCGGACAGGTCCAAGGTATGTGGCCAATACAAATCGCCGTGGCGAACTGCTCCTTGACGGGTTCGCGTCAATGGGTGCTGCTTATGTGTTTGTAAATTGGTTTTTATGCCTATGGGCTGTCGATTCCATTTGCGGTACCAGCTACAAGGATAATTTTAAGTAACTCAACGAGCTGTCTGTATGTCACTATAATCGAAAGGCAACTAAAGTATACTGAGACTGAAAATGGTAGCGATGCTTCTTGTAGAATCGTAGAAGAGTGCGCGCTCGTCTAACAGCAAGGAAGAGACCAAGTGGAGGTAAGCGCGACGAGCGAGTCCTTGAGCTCGATTGCCACTAGAGGAACGCAGGAAAAAGGAATGTGATATTCTGCAAAGATACAAACGCTCTAATAACAAGGAAAACCGAAGTGGACCAAAAGTAAACAGGAGTCTAGGGAGAAGAGGTATAGATGGTCGAGCGGTCGAGCCAGTGTGAAGAGAGTACGACAAACGATGGACGGCAGGATGAGCTGTGCAAGGGTGCAATGACGATGAGAGGACGTAAAACAATAGCTCGAAGACAATAGAACGATAGATAGAAACGCTGATGGACGCTATTGCGGCCATCGTCGGATTGCTGCCCCAGCCAACGTGCCAGCGTCGCTGTCAACAAACAACGATAGAACCTAGTTCCCAAACCATAGATCTGCTTGAGCCTCTTTTGATACGCCGCTTTATCTCCGTGTGGGCGCTCACCCTGTCATGACGGTGAAGTGATCTCCGGCTCTTCATCGAGATCTCGAGGAGAAACAATAAAGGGAGAATGAACAAATGCAATATGTAGATAGAATGGCGTTGATGCTGTCCAAACGAACAGGATATGTCCGCGAAGATTTAGAAGACGATTCTTTGCTAAGGAATAGGGACTGAATGGCAATGGGATACTGTGCCACCTTGGGAGAGAGAAACAAATGATTCAAATTAACCAGAAGAGCATCAAGGGGCTGTATATACATAGCACTAGCCTCATTCAACCGACTCTTCCATGACTATGGGCCTCCCTTCCCGCGACGGCCTACTGTTGCTCAACGGTTGGTCTTCCAGTCGTCGTTCGGCCTGGTCTTCATGTTCCTCTTCATTATTATCCCCTTTTTTACCGCTGCCACTGCTGCCGTCATTATCATTGTCTTCATTCCGTTCGTCGTTCAATTCTGCTTCTCCTTGCTCCGTCTCCTCTATGAACGGCCTCCATCTTGTTCCTGTTGACCTCAAGAGATCTCTTGACCATGATACATTCCTTAATTCACCTTCCCATGCGTCCAATGGTTCCAAGAGGGTGACCACTCGCTCGTACACCGACTTTAACTCGCCTCGGTCGATATTTGCATAAGAATAATGCTGATTGACTGCCTGATCCCACGTAGCTTCGAATTGCTGATAAGATGCTCTAATATATCGGATCAGCCGTCGGAATGATGGGGAGAACGATCGAAGTTCCTTTCCAAAGAAGTTGGCTTCTGCATGCTTGAGTAAATAAAGGAGGTTTTGCGGTCGTCGGATTCGAGGAGAATGGTTGATATCTGCCCGAATGAGCTCAATGAGGAGGCGAAGCAACCTCGCAGGATCTGCGTTGATTCCGTCGCAGATGGAGGAGAGATACTGAATACATTCCTTTGGTACTCCATGGTATCCCCTTGAAGGGATACCTTGGGTGAGGACATCGACAATAAAAGTATAGACGTATGGCTCGGTGTAGATTCTTTCGTAGGTGTCAGTCCATCCGTATGCGCGGTTGAGATGAAACAGTGCGAGTAAAAAGTCGCCTGATTTGTCAATTCCAAGTCGAGTCGATTGAATTTCTCGTTCGACGCGTTTCTAATATCGTCAGATGAGATAGGAATAAACGCGAGGTGCATGGATATAAACCACTCACCAGTAGTTCAAAATCCATCATGAGGGCATCAATATAATCGTAAGTGACACGTGGATGGAAGTGAATCCAAAATCGGAGCCTCAGTGCCCACAAATGAGTCTGGTCGCCATCGAAGAACGGAGTCTTCTTGAAGCAGACCTTGCAGATACGCTCCCAATCACGGTATACTATTGAGCCTTTCGCATTGAGCAATTCTGGCGTCCAGTCCTCCTTCCATTCTATTCCGAGTGTGGCGCATGCGATCAATCGAAGGACCGGATTTGATAGACGTCGCATGTCCTCTTTCTCCCCTTCTCCAAATAATTTAGGATCAAAAAAGACATCAGGGTCCATCAAATCACTACAAATTATAGTCAAGGTCCACTTCTTCAGGTCCCGCTCTGCTTCGATGCCTTTTGCATTGACAAGCAGTTGATCAAATGCACGCAATGCACGATACAACATTCCTCCTGTATGCGTCCGGCTACGCAAATCATACAACCCCATGTGTCCAAACCTCGCTTCCTCTTCCGGTGTGAGCTTGATCTGGCCTAATAGCACGTTCATGGAAACCGTTGTTCTGAAGTCACTTAGACCCTGTAGAATGGTCTCCTTCTCTGGGTGTGCTATCAAACTATCTACCCAGTGGGCGGCCCGAAGTCTTCGGACCAACGCGTTAGACGGAAGGCTTGTTTCGTTCCAAGCCCCACCATGGAAATGAACGGTCGAATCCCATGGTAAACGCCGAGCGGAGATCATATACAAAGCTGTATCGAGCTTTTGTCGCTTTTGCTCTTCAGTACCGAATTCGAGTGTGCGCAGAATCATGAACAGAACGTGCGCCATTATCGTCGTTTCTTCATCCAAAAGGCTATACCATGTCTTCATGAGGACCTGGGAACTCGAGAAAATATCGATGATTATGCCCCGTAGGGCAACTTCATCCGCACGTCGTTGACTTCGCAGCGCATCGGATGTGTGTGATGCAGTCGATTTTGACCAAGCCCGTAAGAGGTGTACAGGAAAGTCCGGGTTTCCGACTTCTACTCTTCCCTCACTGCTGTCAGAAACAGACTCGAGGATTTGTCTCATCCCTGACTGGCTCAAACAGTGTGTCTGACGAGCAAACTCTACAAATTCTTTCTCACCCATCTCGCATGTCTCCACAAACGCCGTATATGTCGTGCCCAATGCACTAAAGATCTCCTTCCAAGGTACGACGAGAAGATGCGCCTCTGGGTCCACAATGGATGAAAACCCATCGACGAACACGAGGAGTCGTCGATAAATATCTGGGGAGATGGACAGTTGGTTCGATAGCCAGACTAGGGAGCTTGCTATAAGACTCTTTTTTGGACTTCGAATATAGCTATCGTCACGCAAAGTCAACGATGACAAAGTGAAACGGGAGATTAAAGGGGTCATGAATCGTCGCAATTTCGAGGCGGGTTCCTCATCCTCTGTTCCCTTCCCCTTTGCTACTTCACTATCCGGGTGAGGTGGCAGAGTGGCAAGCCAGGATGAAGGGAAAGTAACTCTGACTAGTAGATGAAGGAGTTTGTACACCCAGCTGGATAATGGTGTTCGATATGGACACGAAGCGTAGAAGATGGCCAGTATGGTTGTCATGACATAGAATAGTGCTGCGACCGTCCCACATACGATGACGACAGCAAATACCGAGTGATGAACATCCCACATCCATACAATCAATCCCACAAAGAAAAGCAGGACTGAAAGATGAAGAACGATGGGGAGTGCGCCGATTATCGTGTCCATCCTCCACTCCTGTCCGCCTTGATATCGAAAATGTCGCCGTTTCACTCGTTCCTCTGGCGTTGAACCAGCACGACGAGTAACCGCGCCATAATCAGTCACCCACTGCATGGCCAGGACAGCGGCAAGGGCGGTCGTGATACTAAGGCACAAGCTGGCGAAGAAGAAGCAGTTGACGAGGATGGATTGGGTAGTCGGCTGGAATTTTGGTGGTTCGTATGGCCGATGAGTGCCATTCGCAAGATTGTTCATCAGGAACACGACGGCGTCGACAAGAACTTCCGTTTTATCTTGTTCCAGCAGTCTCTTGCTATCCACAATCAAAGTGATCAGAACAGCAGAGAAGATGGCTGCCTGTCGGTTGTCAGTACCCAAACGCAACAAGGCCGTCAAGGCGCTCACAAAAGTCTGAAGCATCTGCAAGCTTGACGTCCAGTCTTCGACCGCTTCGTTATCGACAGTGAAAGCCTCGTTGCAATACATCTCTGCCACCGTATTCTCGTCTGGAAACGGGCGATCCAATGGCGCCGCTGTGGAGAAGGTCAGTCCCTTCGAGTGCCCAAGACAAAGTAGACTACCCGTTGAACTTACTTGCTTGAGTCCTTCTAATAATCATCGTTCGCTTTAATAATGACGAACGCGGCGTTGGTTCGAGTAGTAACAGGTAGAGTCCAACTTTGTGAAGCCACGTACTCTCGATGACTTAGCCCCTGCTCAAACTTTCTCAGAATATATACTAATATTCTCTAAAAGCGGTCATGAGAGCTCTCGATGTCGGCTAATGCGGTCAATGACAATGGCAGCCTTGAATATTGTACCAAGCACGGCTCTCCTGTGGACTTGGATCTTGTTCCAACTGAGAAATCAAAAATGCGTTGTGCGGAGCATGGTGGTACTGTGTGCCGTGCGCCCACTTCGCTTCCACTTCGACCTCTGCTACACACATTTGATCTTCAGCTCGATTCAGCTCGGCTTTGCTCAAATATCCTCGGGCACCTCTCTTCTTGTCTGTCACGATGCAATCCCAACGGCGAGATGAGGCACTCAACCCTCCAAACGTCATGCCGGGGGAAGACTCCCCAAATCCCGCTGTACATCTGTTAGACTATAAAGTGTGTATGTACACCTGACACGTCTATCCACCACTGACTCGCTCGTGTCTTTCCTTATCTGAAGGTTACACACGAACCAAGTTTGAGTGGAGTCGACCAAATGGCAATAGCGACATCTCTGATCGAGGATTTGACCAAGAAATGCGCAGATCTTCGAGTCGAACATGCAGCCCAAACCCGAATTCTTCTCGATATCGAGGCGCAATTGAAAGCTACGGAGAGGTTGTTGTTCGTTCAGCTTGCTTCAACAGCTCCAGTCCATCGTGTACCCACCGAAGTCCTTTGTATCATCTTTCGCATCCACGCGCTCGATCACGCTCAATCTGCCTGGCCATTGATGCATGTCTGTAGAGCATGGAGACTGGCGGCTCTTACGACACCTATTTTATGGAGTCGCATCATGCTCACTCGACCAGAGAGGGGATGCACGGCCAAGAATATAGAACATAGGACCTCTGAGGGGTACGAAATTTGCTCTACGCCAGGCCAAGTCATAAGAGCTTTGCGACGCGTCGGTGCAACCCCTCTTGCCCTATGGATCAATTTCCGTAAACGCAGTGTCTGGGGAGATGACGCTGGTTCGGATGATGATAGATCCTCGGAGAGCAGTAGCAGCAGCCCAGAGAGTAACTTGAGCTCGGAGGAGACTGATTATAGACCTACAGAGACCAGCGACAGCTCGGAGAGCAGTGATACATCTAGTAGCTCTAGCACCTCGGAGAATAGCGACAGCGTGAGCAATCCTACGCGGTTCATGCAGAGTGACCCTAGTATCAGCGATAGTGATAGTACGGGGGTGGATGGTAGCGATGGGACGGACATCGAGAACGACTTGCTCGACAATGGAGACACAGATGATGGTAGCTATACAGACTCTGAGGAGAGCGCGGAAGACGAGAACGAGCTGCACGAAGGGAGTTTTGCGCATCACAGCGGACGCATCCGCAGTGGTAGTCGACGACGTGCAAAACAACGACATATAGAAGCTCTAATTGACTCGATCGAGCGAACATTACAGCAGCCACGGCTCCGATCCCTGCGGATTGACGACAAATCCTCATGCATTTTGGAAGAAACCTTTGCTGCTTTCGACTTTTCGTGTCTGGAAGTGCTCAGAGTTTGCCAGGGGAACCGAAATATTTTCGAAAAGGCCGCATCGGAGGCAGGAGAGCTCCATACGGTGTTTGGTCGCCTCACATACGTCCGATTACTCAAGGGCAAGCACTTCCTTCTAAGGGAGGTTAGAATCTTTTGCAGTTCCGAAGAGATCTCTCCGCACAAGGAACAAGACTTGTTCAATCCGGAGTCTCTAGTGATCTTGGACATTCAACGGGGAATGTTCCTCAACTCTCCAGGCTTTCAACTTCCCAAACTCGAACACTTGCGACTCCGATGGACCCGTCCGTTGTGGCCGATTCAATGCCCGAACCTGACGCACTTGACACTGGGCCCTCTTTCCGAATACGATGGCTGTGCGGAGATCGTCCTCCCTCGTCTTCTTTATCTATCTTATATCGGTAGATCAGGCCGTCTCTTGAGCCCCATCGATGCTCCATCCCTTCACACCCTCCAACTCGAGCTCCGGGGTGGTAGATACGAGATCCGCCGGGGATTGCGCATTGCGTTCAAAAACAACGACAAAAACGGCGACAGCAGCAAAAAGAAGTCAGGTGGTGGTGGTGGTGGACGGTTGAATCCGGTTGTCTTTCGGTGTTTGGACTTTGATGGCGACGCTCGTGTATTGGCGAGAATACTCTCGGGAATGACGAGATGCGAAGAGTTCTATTCGACGAATGTCGATTTGAACCCGACTTTTTTCGAGATGCTTGTCCCGAAGAAGACAAAGCAGCAGCAACAGCAGGAGTTCACCACAATGACGATGACGGCGAGGGCCGCCAAGGCAACTGATATTATTCCTGGCGGTTGTGGTGTCCCTTTCCATCACGACCACGACCACGACCAGGATTGCGACCGCGACTGCGAATGGTCCATCCCACTCCCAAGCCTTCAGAGGATGGTGGGCTATATGCCCCCGAGTAGATCATCCTCGAAACGCAGGTCGCCGGATCGGCTCCGTGCGATGGTGGATACGTTTTTGGAACGGAGAAAGGAAGCGGGTGTCCCGATGGAGAAATTGTCATTACGGTATAATGATCTTGCATGGAAGGATATTGTCAACGGGGAGTTGGGGACCAAAGATTACGGAGAGGGGCATGTGTTTTGAGTTGAGTTGTGTTTGGTGGATCCCTTCTCAGTTTCCGTTTGGAGCTTGCCCATCTCCTGAGCACTAAGTGCTGGGGATAGCCACTTGTCGCTTCGTACACGAATGATTACTTCCTTGTTGGGTCAATCTTACTTCTTCTTTGTCTTTTGCTTTTCTCCTTTGAGAGAATGATACATCTATTGGGATTCACTATGCGCCATGAAAATACTGTACTCGCAAATCGTATAGAAACACGTTTTAAAGACAGTGTAGCTATGAAAGTATGACAAGAAGAAAAAAGAAAAAAGAGGAAAGCGGAGCATGATACCTCAAGAGGGAAATGAAACTGAGCGGAGCGAAATCCATTGAATAGTGATACAAGACAGAGGGAGCGAAGGAAGACAATGAGGAAGGTCGGGAAGGGAGCAAAAAGAGCCATTACAATTAATGGAATGTGACCCACAAGTCCATAGAAGGAAACACCAGAAGCTTGTACGCGGTCCTGACGGTGTCGGCACGCACATGGAGAGAATCCTCTCCGTTGCCTCAATAGGGGATTCGAATGATAGGAAGCCTTTGCTGGCATTGCTATGACGAGGAGTGTCGTTCACACGACCGCCCGATGATGTACAATAATGGCTCGTATATGATTCATTGGTTAAATTTGCATTCACGTCGCATATTAAGCTGGTGATTGGATAAGTATTATTAGAGGGTACGAAAGAGTGTGTTTGACGAAGCCATGATGGGAGATATGGATGACACACTTACTTTAGAAAGGAACAAAGACTCGAAAGGAGGACGTGAGGGCCTTTTTTAGAAAAAAGGATAAACATGAGGTCGAAAAGATCCATCTATGCGGCTAGAAGAATGTTCATCGACGAAATGATGGTATTGATCCAAAATAGGACATCAGCAGCGGCTGGCCTGTACGAAGGGTCACGACATAGACACCTTTCTATGACATCCCATATTACGTCTGTGAAGTTATCCAGGCCAGGAGGACGAGTGGCAGGCTGTACGCCGCGTAAAATATCTTTGATGATCACCCCTTGGGGAGGGTTCTGCCGGTGATGGTATGGACGTAGAGAGAAAATGAACTATTTTATTTGGTGTGAGTCCAGCTCACATATGATTGCATTGAGAACTTGTACCTCGAGTCCAATGCAGCCGAGCGCATATATATCGCTCTCGACGGACGTTCTCGGGTGATCATCCAAGATAAGTTCAGGAGACAGATAACGTTCTGTACCTGCATGAGGAGATGTTGTTGTCAAATCTGCCTCCATAAAAATCGCAGCAAGTCCAAAATCGCATAACACTGGATTCCAGTTCTCATCGATGAGAACGTTTGTCTATGAACTGATTAGCGTGCAGTTAGCAACTACGACAAGAGAGAATCACTTACAGGTTTGAGGTCTCCATGGATAAGGCATGGATCGTGTTCGTGGAGATGCTGCACTCCAGATGCCACTCCGATCCACTAGAAGTGTATGATCAATACATACGATATGATTCTGGTCCTACGCCTACAAGGTCAATCCGTTTCATCTGGTCTAGAAATTCTCCGTATTTGAATAGAAAGGCCGACGCTGTACCATAATGACACCACTGAAGAAGACAAATTACTGAATGAAGTTGGATTCAAGGATACTACTTACTGGAGATATGAATGCTCCCAGTGGCTGGAATCTCTCATCTGCCTCTGCGCAGCCAAACAACGGCAAGATGTTTGGGTGATTCAACATAGCCCATACTACCCTCTCACGCTTTATTTTCTATTTCGATTCATTTGAAGGCCAAAGCGGCGCGCGGTGGGGAACATACCCGTCTCATTGTGTGAAGATTACAGCCGTCGACAACCCGGAGGACTTTGATTGCAACCTGAGAAGCAGGATGATTAATATACCTTATTTCAGCTTGCAAGGTGGGTGCCCTTACATAGGTTCCCCGCCAACGACCGCGATATACGATGGAATAAGGGCCAGCGTAGACAGGGATAGGGTTAATATCATTGATTTGGTTTGAAAGATCTTCAGGTTCGACATAAGTGTCCATATCCGAACGACATTCGGGCAGCTGGAGGTTGATGAAGGGCAAGCGCGTCAACGATAAGGCTGGGATTGCCGCTCACCACTCTCGTTTGGTCGGGAATTAAAGGCACGCTAAGCACACATAAACACCTTGATTCGTAGCAAGACATAGGTAGATTCGAGCTGTTTCATTCACTTCGCCCAGCATAGTCCAGAGAAACGCTATCAAACCATTGACCACGGTGTAGAATTGTGTGTACCATCATTTATATCAATATTTTCACGCACAATGAGATTTGAAGTATGATTTTAGTTTTAGAAACGGTCATAGTACCATTTTGGTGAGGGACCAAGAATGAGTGTTTG